>CM028130.1:1253855000-1254095000 GCA_016271365.2 Neoceratodus forsteri
ACCTGTTTACATTTTACACACCTAACCACTGAAAAGTATGTCCATGGTAGTAAGGCTAGCTACCCTATAAATTTCAAGCCAGTACCACAATGCAAAATGCTTTCCACGAAACATAAATTGTGCCATGCAATATCTCCAGAACAAATGTATTCTCCGACACATAAATACAATAATTCACATCTATAGGACCCCCCTCAAAACCCTCCAAATGTCAAGTTAAAAGACCAAGCCATTTCTGAGATATTTAATTTTAAAAGTTGTGAAAATTGTGCTACCTGTTCCTTCCAAATCTGACCATTTAGTCCCCCCCTCGCGATCAAAGAATTTGCAGGCTCATGATCAAAGAATAAAAAAATGTTAACACTAAATTATTTGAGAGAAATACATTAAACCACAGGAATGACTCGATAGAACAAAAACCCCTGAGCAAAACCCATCCTAGTTTGACTTCATAAGTCACCCCTGGGCTGAGATATTTGATTTTTTAATCTGGCCATCTAGTTTCACCCTCGTGATCAAAGATCACGGTCAAGAATCTTGCGATCAATGAATTTGCAGGCTCGCGATCCAAGATTGTTAGCTATCCATGATCAAAGATTTAATACTTTGAAACTCTATTTTTTGACAGAATTAGATGAAACCACAGCCATGGCTCAATACAGGGAAGACTCCTTAGCAAAGCCCATTATAGTTTTACTTCAGAAGTCACCCCGAGCTGTGATATTTTTTTTTCCCGACCGCAAAATGAAAACAAGATGGTGGCCCTCGCAATCAAATAATTCCTCATGATCAAATATTCTTTGATCATGAGCCTGCAAATTCTTTGATTGCGAGGAGAGACCAGATGGCCAGAACCCCATTCTTCTTTAGCAAAATAACCATATAAATGTTCCCATAGACGTATAATGGGAACTTAAAACTTTAATAACTTTTGAATGAATTAATATTTTGTCGCCAAACAAAAAGTGGCATGTTCCTTGACCCAAGTTCTTCCAACATGCCAAGTTGTAGAGTAGCATGCCACACAACAGCCGTGCAGTGCCACAGATAAAATCTGAAAAAGTGCCCACAAAACTAGCAAAAAGTACATTTTTCAGCACTTCGTTGCACAAAAACCGTATGTTTGACTGAAACAAAATTCGGTACATCAAGAGCACTACCATGCCCCACAGCACATACCAAATTTCATGCAAAACCATTTAACAGGTCCAAAGTTATTAACACACACAATTTCGTGTTCAACATAGAAGTGGCTTCATGACCCTAAATAAAAGGGTGCGACTGCACCCCTATAATATATGTATATAAATATATATTTATATATAGTATACACATACATATACATACATATATATATATATATATATATATATAGAGAGAGAGAGAGAGAGAGAGAGAGAGAGAGAGAGCAATTGACACAAGTGTCTTTCTGGTAAAAATAACTACTGAATGACAACAGCTCCTTTTATGGCAGCATGGGAAAAGAGACATTTGCAACTTCCAAATCCTAGAATAGGACCCCAAATATCTGAATGTATTACAACTGTGTTAATTTGACTTAGATAATGGAATTTAACACCAAAACATGTATCTGAACAACAGGAAACAATAATTGAATTTTATTTTATAGACAAGTTTTCATAGACCTCAAACATGAACAATTAACTTTTGGGTAAAGAATGTATCCATACTTCCTGGTTCACTGATTGCAAACTGCATCTTGGAAAAAAAATATTTGCTTTATAAAAAACAACTATGGCCGATGAACATTTGCAAGCTCCTTAATGACTATAAGTGTACTTCACTTAAGAACCGGACAGATCAAGCTATAACTATTCATGCTAATGATACAAATCCTGAACAAATTATTTAATACCTTTTACTGGACCAAAAAGGATGTTACAAAGAGAACACATAGCTTTAGCTTTTGGATCAACAAGTCCTTCTTCAGAAGCTTAGACTTGGTCTGAAAACTAAAGCTATTTGTTCTTTTTATATCATCCTTGTTGGTCCAAAAAGCCAGCAATAAGACACGAGGAGGTGTGGGTTATGGCCTAATAAGAACACTCCCCAGGTGCATTAAGAGGCATGGGGCTCTTGTGCCGATTGCCTTTAGCACCTGGGAAATGCTCTTATCAGGCCATAACCCACACCTTGTAGTGTCTTATTGTGCTTATAAAATGGGCCCCTAAGTAATTTTTTTTTTAAAGAACGAAAAGAAAATGCTAAAAATATATAAAGGTTTAATAGATGAAAATGATTAAATAGTCCCTCTATTGCAGTAGTTCTAGCACTGTTTCTACAGTAGTAGAGGGTTCTATATACTGTATATTTTTGAGATTATCCATCATTTCTGCTTTTAGTACATTTACAACTTCTTCCCATAGTTTTTTTTTTTTTTTTTTTTTTTTACTGTCTTTGATTAGTACAATTTCTGACAGCGTTTGTCTCCCAGCCACCAGTTTCCATGCGAGTAAGCGTGTTCCACTGCAGGCACAAACAGACTTTGTAGACATCTTGCTGATCAGCATTAGTGAACTGTTTCTTTTTAATTATATTTTGATAAAAATGATGATGGGGGTCCTGTTTATTTCTGAGGAGATGACATGCTCACTTGACCCATTAGGAGGACTGACTTTTAAGGCATATTTGAAAGCCACAGGCTTTCCGTTGTTCTCTGATGTCATTGCAGATGGTGCATCCCCCCAGTCCCCTGCTAAGATAAAACATAAAATGTTTTCTGTAAGGTTTCTGTCTTTAAATCACTTCATTGTTGCTATTTCAATAACTACTGCTTTGAGTGAGAGCGAGCGTGCCCCTCACGGCCCTCCGTAGACAGTGGCTTCCTACTTTTTGAATCGGAGCTATGACAGAAAAACAAATTTCCCAAATGTTGTGGCTTCAATTTTTAGGAGAGTACGGGGGTGAATTTGGAGACACTGCTAACAGGACCGAGATTTGGAGCTGCTGGACTTCAGAGGTATTTTTGGTTTGTTTGTTTCTTTCTGTGGTGAAGGGTTATAACTACTCTCTTGGTTCCAGTGAATGCTAATTGAGTGGTGCTGAAAGTAACGGGAGAGCAGTACCATGTATTGATTTTACTGTGTGGTGTGTTCTGCATCGGCACATGTATTGCTGGTTGTGAAGATATATCCTGATAAGGACATGGCTGGCAGAGGCTGGCAGCCAGTCATGACAAAGGAAATTGTCTGCCCATTTTATAAAAGGTATCAAACCATTCATTCTGGATTTGTTCTTACTAGGACCAATATGACATTAAACAGTTTGTTTGTCATGCTAATTATACTAAAGTTATAAGTTCAGCACTGCATCAGAAAGTAAAAACAAGAGATTTATTAAAAATTTAAAATCCTAAAGTATCCAACTGGCTGGTAAAAAAAAATACCCAGGAACATTCCTTGAAATACTATTTAAGTGCAGTTTAGAACCCACTCCATAGAGAAGTAGTAACCATTTACATGTTTGAAGTTTTCCCCAGCAACAATCCAACAATGAGATACAAGATGCAACAAAACCTGACAGAGACTTTTAATTGCTACTTGAAAAAAAAAAAAAGATCTGCAACAAGTAGCAATGAGATGCCCATGTTATGAAAAAATAAGACAAAAATACTTGGCCAATCATCTGTCTTCATACTTTATAACTTCCAGATATATGCTCGACTTACTTTTCAACACTGAAAATCTACATATTTTACATGATTTAGCAATGTTTCTTTTACTTGCTAAGAAAACAACAATAAAGAGTCCACTGTTACTAACCTTAAACAGATCCATAATATAGGGTCATTAGTCTTAAATCTAAGATAGGTGACTACAGACAGACAGAGAGAAAGGGGATATAGGTAACCAGACCCGAACCCGCTATGGGTCTGTTTACACTCTACTGAATTACTTACAGTGGAGTTTTTAAGGACTGAAAATCAGAGTGGACCCTTAATTTACTACCTAGACAGTCAAGAACATAGGGACAAAATGATTTAATGAGTGTAGAAATGAGATATATTAGTATGTGCTTATAGGAAGCATTACCCTTTAGTGATATTTAGAATTGCAGCATGGGAGGGCAGAGCCAGCAGCCTAGTTGGACAGATGTGGCTCTGCCAGATCTGTGAGATTTTTTGATTAAAACTCCTGTTTGCCTGCAGTAAATGACTTGAAATCAACTTGGGCTTGTAAATTTCAATCAATCAATCAATCAATCAAATCTTTATTTATTCAATGATGCTCACCTGAATAAATAAAAATTTGATTGATTGATTGAAATCTATCTCTACTATCTCTGGTGCTAATCATCTTTTTACAATGGGATGTACCCAAGGAGCGGGGAAATGAGATAATGCTGGAGCAGGGCCTTCCAACCCACCTGCCATGCCAAAACCAGGGGTTACCAGTGGAGAGCAGCCTGCAAAGCTCGAATCTCTACAATTATCAGTGAACCTTTTGACACAAATTATTCAGTGGCTAGACAAAAAAATTAGATTATCAGAATGCTTGGTCTTAGTTGAGCAAAAAATAAGATGCTATAACTAATTTGGTAGCAGAAGCAAACCAAGTGGTGAGGAAAGCACTGGCCGCATCTGCCTCTATAATAAGAGACCAAACAGCTGTATGGACTAGGCTGGCTCAGCTTGAAAATCTAGCCAGAGCTACCAATGTACACCTTCTGGGGTCCCAGAAGGCACTGAAGGAGGAGACTTAATCATATACCTGGAATGGTGACTACCAGAGGCAATTGGGCTAGGGTATGCCATACCAATTTTGAAGGAATACAGAATCACCTTATGCAGAGCCATAACCTTGGGCAATGGTCCATGAATGATCCTTTTTTCTGTAGCCACTTCAAATCAGCAGGATCAAATCCTCTGTGCAGCAAGAGATCAAGCTCCGATTCCCATTGGGGAATCTAGAGTGCTTTTATTTTCCGAATACTCCTTCGCCACACAGGCTCCCGGAGGAAAACTTTTGATGGGGTTATGGCGAAAGTAAGAGTAAAGAGTATTCAGCACCACCTGATTTCTCCTGCGTGCCTAAAATTTACCTTCCAGTATAAAACCTCTAGTTTTACAGACCCTATAGCTGCCGGACTCTGTCATGAAATTCCCATCAATACTGAGAGACCAAGAGGTTGAGGAGATCTAGTTGGAAGACGGGGCTACTTGAATGTGACTCGGCTCAGTATGACTTGAAATTTGCCGTGCTGTCTACCGTCTTTCATTTGCTGTAGCTGCTTTGACTTAGGTTGGCCTTTCTGCTGATTGAACTATTGAGGTTTACATTGTGTAGAATGCCACTGAATACTTTCCTCCCAACAGTTTTCAATGGCTTTCTAATATTTTATGGTGAATTTGTTGTGGGTAGGTGGAAGGGCTGTATGGCAGGCTGTGACTCTTTCTTTAAGGCTTTGGAGGTTTATTAAATTGGGGCACTTTGTGGTTTCCCTAAGGATTTTACTGGCACTGCAGTGCCATTTTGGATATTTGGTGTGCTTACTCTTCTTTATTACTTGCTGCATCATGTGCTAAAGTTAAGAGGGTGGAGTGCCTGTACTTGTAGTGATTTGCACTTTTGAGTTGCCCACAGTACCGCCTCTGCTTCCCTTGATGCATTTTTTCAATTTCTAGCCCTTGATGTCTGTGGCAGCCTGTGCTGATGCAGATTAAGTACCTGGGTACCATACATTTTATTGCCCAATTGCAACGATAAAGGTGCTAAATTTCAAGTTGAACAGTTTTTTCTTGCCCCCTTTTTTACTGTTTTGGAATTGTGGTGGACAGGGATGTTTATACTCTCATTCATATATACACCACAAGGGGACATGTCCATAGACTGTTAGATTGTTATAAATATTGTTGTATTATGGAATTCTTTGTGACCAGCTTTATATACAGTAGCAGAACTAATTTTACAATGCTCATTATCTTTATTCCAGAAGCATTTCTGCATGATGGGTCCCTCTGGGTTTATCATCTGAGTAATTTACTGTTGCTTCCCTCCATATTGTAACACTAAGATCATAGCTACTATACCTCCTATTTTAACTAATTATGTTTTTTTCTGTTTAACAGTTTGCTATGTCTGGCAATGCATGTATATGCTTATATGTGCCAGTTTTGTATTTTTTTAAAATACAATAAATATAAAGTTAAAAAAAAAGATAACTGTAGCATGAACAACAAACAGTAAAGGGATATTCTTGTTTTATAGAAAATTTACAAATTGGTATACATTTTAAATATTGCAACATGATTTTTTTTTCCTGTTTGTAATGACAATTTCTGTCGAAGAATAAATTATGAAAAAAAAAACTTGTCAGATCAAATCAAATAATCAACCATACCTTTATGTCCAGAGTCAAGAGAATGCTGTATTTTGCCAGCTTACAGATGTTGGGATTCCCATAGAAATGTGGGCCATCATGTGGCTTTGTACTCATGGTAAAATAGCAGTTCATAATTCTTTTAAGCATAAAACGATGAACAAATATGTCTACATTCGACTTGTTGTTCTACTTTGGAAACACAAGAGCATTTCTTGCTTTCATGTCCATATGCCATAAATATCTGAGAAACTCTGGCTAGGAGTTGGAATTTTCCACCATTTTCCTGGGTATTCCAAGAAGTTGTTGTACTATGTTTATTTTCTAGGTCATGGAAAAGCATTCATGAGGGCACTTTTTGTCTTACACATTCTATTTGTAAATATAACTTGTTGCAACTGTGGTGAACACTTACAACAAAAAGTGATTCTGCAGTATGAAGTTGTATAAAAATGTTTTTACTTGCTTAAGAAGACTATTTTACTTAATGTGCTACACTGAACAATCATTCTTTCTAAAACTTATGAAAAACTGTAGGTGGAATATGTATTAGGTCTTAGCATCCAGGGATACTGCTTCTAGAAAATCAGTGAGCAGTCATGAGCTTAAGCCTTCTTTGCTCATATGGTACCTAAGATACCTATGATAAGCTATAACATGCACTACAATTTTTTGATAGTTAATTAGAATATCATATTCTTGACTTCTGGTGATGTCACCAACTGTTGTAGATGCTCGGGGTAAAGCTCTCCTCGACCCTTTGACTCATTAAATTTAAAACTCTAATCTCCTGTGAGGCAACTCATCCAAAACTGCAGAATGTAATCTCAACTACCATGGCAACCAGAAATAGACCCAAATTGGGGTTGGTGGGGAAGGGGGGGCTCAAGCAGCAAAAATTGAATCTGCCCTCCAGACCTGTGGTGTGTAGCGAGGAGGCCTCTAAAGCATCAGAACCCACTTGGGAGAATGATTGAGAGGAGGAGTGGGAGTACTTTATGATCACCTCCCACCAGCTGTGCCACGTGCTGCAACAGCTCAGTAACTCCCTGGATTCTATCAGAACTGATATAAAGGAAAACAGAGCTAATATTGCTAAACTGGGGAAACAGAGGAAATCTCAGAACAGCATACAGTATACATGGAAACAGTGGACTTATACAATAGTGTGGTCCTCCAGCTCCACGATCACACTCAACTCCTCATGAGGAAAGTGGAAAACCTTGAAAATCACTCCTGATGAATCAAACTAAGGATCCATGGCCTTCCTGAGAACACTGAGCAGGGTAAGATGCCTGATTTTATTGAAAGCTTAGTCAGAGAACTGCTAGCTATGAGCCAAGATATCCCTTTGAATGTGATTTGTGCCCACAGAGCCTTGTCTGCTCCCCCTGAAAGACCCCAAGGCGCAACTGCGCTCAATTATTGCGTCCTTCCTATTCTTCAGAATGAAAGAGCTAGTACTAAAGAAAGCATGGTCCAAGAAGGAAATCAACTTTGGGGACACCGAATTGTTCTTTGAGCCCAATTATGCTGGTATAACGATGTCACGGAGGAAGATGTGGTTCTCCATAGTGAAGGCTCTCAGAGGGAAGGGCCTGAAAGCAAGGGTAGACTTTCCAGCTTGACTTAGAGTGACATCAGAATCAGGCACTAAATTTTTTGGTAATGTGAGTGAAGCGAAGAAATAGCTCTTTTCCCTGGAATTGCAGGCTGACTAATTGCCCCCCCCACGCAGATTAAGGAAAGAGAGAAGAGACAATAGCAGACCGTAGGTGGTGGAGTGGGTGGGGCTTGAAGATTCAACTCCCTGAACAAGGCAGGCACATTTGCATCATGGGGCCATCAAGCAGAAAAAGCAAAGAAATCCTCAGGCTGACAACCAGGAGAACTCTTTGGCCCATTCTCAGCCAAGTCATGTAAGACTGGGACATATTGTCTAGGGCTCTTTCTGAGGAACTGCCCTATCGCATAAATCAGGGGAGAATTAAATGATTGAGATTGGAAAATGCTGTATGTTGACTGATGAGCTCTTTCGGTCTCTTTATCCCTGCCCTCGAGGGGGCAACTTGGGGATTTTGACCAGGATTATTCCTCCTGGGAGAGGTTGGGGGGTCCATTGTGGGGGGGATTCTGGGAGAACTGATAAAAACAAAGTGAAAAGAATTTCTCAGAATGGAGACTTTAGGCCTAAGGCCAAGTGGGTGAAATGTAAAAAGGGAAGGGGGCTTCAGGTAATGGTGGTTAAGCCAGACCAGAGACACTCGTCCCCATTGAGGAATATGGTGGGTCGGAGAGGAGGGAGGGAGGGGAATGGTTTGCATTGGTCTAGTGGTCCCCACAAATGCAGCTTGTTATGGATGTACTCCAACACTCGCAACCAGGTGCAGGGATTTTCTCAGCACTTCCCACCAGTTTCTGCCAGAAGGCAGAAGGTGAGCAACTTGTGGCATCTTAGAAGGAGGAACAGAAACGTTTTGAGCAGGGATTGCTTCCCCAAGTTGGGGAATTGCTTTAACACAGTTTGTTTTGTGTTCTCATTAGACTGTTTAAAGGTCTGTGTTTACTGTTTTTTTATATTTGAAATGCTGTGCACACACCCTTATACTGTGTCCTAACGGACATTCTTCTTTTCCAGACAAGGTGTCTGGCCACACTGCTGTAATGGAGGTGCTCAACATTGTGACATTCAATGTCTGGGGGATCAATCATCCAATCAAAAGAGCTCAGATTATACAAGAATCTGGGAGGTTAAATGCTCTATAGCACTCCTCCAAGAGATACACTTTACAGAGGCAGAGCACAAGAAACTGTGGAGTAGATGGGTAGGGTCGGTTCATTCCTCTTCCTATCTGGCTTACTTGCATAAGAGAGGCACTGCAATCCAAATACATAAATCCTGCCCCCTCCAAGTGCAGTGTGTGGTTACAGATACAGAAGGCAGATTTGTTAAAATAGCAGGGATGATTATGGAAATTCCATGTACAATAATAAGTCTGTATGCACCAAATGAAGATCAAGAAGCAGCCCTCTTTTTTCAAAAGCAGCTGCTGAGGTGGATGGGGGCAGATGGCAGTCTGTACATCCTAAAGTGGGAGACTTCAATACTACATTATCTACCACCCTAAATTGTTGTGGATAATCCCCTCTCCTTATCCAAAGAAAGCTAGCAAGGTCCTAAATAGGTTACTATAAAATTGGGGCCTGGTGGATACATGGAGGTGGAAGAATGGCAAACAGAGAGATTATTCCCACTACTCGGACAGGCATTACTGCTGCACAATAATTTATATGATCTTAATGTCAGAGGAGTGGGCATATTCAGTAGATAGATGCATCATTCACCCCAGCTGTCTCAGACCATGCACCCGTCCAGGTGTTGTTTGCTTTACTGCCCACCATTAGAAATTCCCATTAGTGTCTTAATGTGGGTCTCCTCAATTGTATGGATTTCAAATCCCAGATTGAGGACACCATTGACCAATACCTAGCCAACAACCTGGCCAGAGCTACAACAGCTGCAGTCAGATGGGATGCTCTAAAGACTGTCTTGAGAGGGACAGTTATAAGTTATACAGCCCTGGGAAAAAAAAGAAGAGAAAGAGGGAATCAAAGGATTAAAAAACTCCATAGCCGATTTGGAATTTCAGCATAAAATTTCTCTTAACCCAAGTTTAAGGCGGCAACTTAGAGCAACTAAGGAGAGACTAAACAAGATTCTAATTAATCTACTGGAGGGCTCCTACCGGAGTATTCACCAAATTTATTGTGAGGGAGGAAATAGGGTGGGGAAATTATTGGCCAACACCATCCATACCCAACAGGGGAGCAGACTAGTTTTAAGGATGACCAACCAATAAAGTCATGAGCCATCCAGAGAAAATACCTACCTCTGTTGCTTCTTATTACAGAAATCTCTACACAGGATCCCATTGTGTAACTTTATTTGAAAACTCAAGAGTTCTTTCAAGGAACAGTTTTAAAAACTCTAGACGAAGAGGCCAGAGACTCCTTAGAATCCTTGGTTTCCCTGGCTGAGATCAAAACACAAGAGCAGGCCCTTTGGGGGCGGGGGGGAGTGGGGGTCACCAGGACCTGATGGAATTCCATCTGAGTTTTATAAAATCTTTGTGGAGAAATTAGTCCCACTTCTACTTGATGTTTATAAAGAGGTAATGGAAGGCAATGCAGTCCCGAAGCCTTGGCAATCAGCCCAGATTACGGTTCTGCATAAAGAAGGAAAGAACCCAGTGAAGTGTGGGTCTTATTGACCAATATCTCTACTGAATGTAGAACTTAACATATCTACTGGCCTGCTGGCCAATAGATTACAGGCCATAATTGCCCAGGTGATACAGGAAGATCAAACTGGTTTCATTTCTGTCCAGTATTTATCTGATAATCTCAGAAAAGTCCTGAATATCATTTCAGCCCAATGTTCCCATCCCATGCTTCAGTTGGCAATATCCATGGAAGTTGAAAAAGCTTCTGACAGGGTTTATCAGAAGTTTCTAAAAAAGTCCATGGAACAAAATGAATCTTGGCCCCAAATTTCTAAAGAGAGTACTGAATTTATATGACGGACCAGAGGCCATGGTCAGGCTAAATGGCATCAGCTCTTGCCCCTTCCCAATATTAAGGGGCACAAGACAAGGCTGTCCATTATCACCCCTTCTTTTTGCTCTGAGTTTGGAGCTTTTGTCCACCAGGGTCAGGCAGGATCCACCAATAAGGGGTGTGATGGCTGGGGGGCAGAACAACAAACTCACTGTACACAGATGATTCTATCTTCTTCCTGTCTGATCAGACAACTCTTTACCACACCTAGTTGCTACTTTAAGAGAAGTCTCAGGCTACAAAGTTAATACCCTCAAATCAGAGGCCATGATCCTTAGTGGATCCCCCTCATAGAGATTCAAAAACCAGTTCCCTTTGCTTGGGCTCTCAATAACCAGACCAGATACATAGGAATCCAAATTATGGTATAACTATCGAAGTTATTTCTGCAGAATTATGACAAGCTTTGGAGAGTAGTGGATCAGATAATGTCTAGGTGGTGGCTCCTGACCCTTTCCCCAGTGAGTAGGGTGGGGGCAGTCAAAATGAATGTTTTGCTATATATACTTTTTTATTTCAATCCCTCCCTCTTAAAATACCCAAGAAATTCTGGGTCAAGATAAATATGGACATGTCTAAGCTTGTCTGTAACCTTAAAAAATCCAGGATAGCCATGAGCATCGTTCAGCGCCCCAAGAAGAGGGAGGTCTGGGTCTTCCTAACTTTTTCTCATATTATTTGGTATCCCAAACAGCAGGGTTGATGGCTTGGGCCAAACAAAGGGACACCTCTCAATGGTATGCTATAGAGGACACTGCTCTGAAGGACAGACCCCTTTTCACATTGTCCCTGACAGAAGTCCCTCCCTGAATAAAAGAAACAGGTTAAGAACAGATGGGTCATACAAGGACTAGAAGTATTAAGTCAGATCAGGAAGAGGCTTACCACCCCAAAGGGACCAGGTCCCCTGTCATTAATTCATTTTGAATCTGGATTCTTTCCACCCTCTCTAGACCTGGGTTATCTGCTAGATGGGCCAGAAAAGGGGTCACCAGATTCTCCCAGTTCTTGGAGAGGGACAAGTGTATCTCCTTTTAGAGAGTGAAGGAGAAATTTCACTGGTCTGACTCCAAATTTTTACAGTACATGCAGGTGAAACATTTTATAAATTCAGGGGATAACATTCTGAGGTTGGTCCATCCATACTCCAGCTGGGAAAATTTCCTATATGGTGCAGTCACAGTGTCAGGCCACACTAGGTATATCTCCAGCATTTATCAACCGCTCCTTCATTAAGGTGAGGGAGGAAGTTGCCAGTCTTCAGGCCACTCTGGACAGTACATAGATGCATAGATACATAGACAGTGTCAGCAGATAAGGGCCTATGGCCCACCCAGTCTGCCATATGAGCTTGTAAGTTCAGTTTATGTTTTCCTAGAAGTCTGTTGCCCCTTACCCCTGACCTCCAGAATTCCTTTATGTCTATCCCATGCATTCTTAAATCCTGTGATTTTTTCAGCCCCCACCACTTCCTCTGGCAGGGTGTTCCACTTGTCCACCACCCGTTCTGTGAAGAAATTCTTCCTCATGTTTCCTCTGAATCATCCTCCCTCCAACTTCATCCCATGCCCTCTAGTCCTGGAACATCTTTTTTGCTTAATAAATAGTGTATTCCTGCACCTTGTTCCTCCCTGTGAGATACTTGTATGTCTCTATCATATCCCCTCTCTCCCTCCTCTCCTCCAGGGAGTACATGTTCAGTTCCTTCAACCTGTCTTCATAGGACTTGTGATGCAATCCATGCACCATCTTTGTTGCCCTCCTCTGAACCTTCTCTACCCTGTCTATGTCCTTACGTGAGGTATGGTCTCCAGAACTGTACACTGTACTCAGGTGGGGCCTCACTAGTGTCTTGTATAGTGGAATTATGACCTCCCTTTTCCTGCTGGTGATGCCCTGCCTATACATCCCAGCATCCTATTTGCTTTACCTGCTGCCTTGTCACACTGTTTCCCTACCTTGGGGTCATCAGAGATGATAACCCCAAGATCCCTTTCCTGCTTGGTGCATGCTATATCCTCACCCCCAACTGATATATTGTGCCAGGGTTTTTGTGCCCCATATGCATTATCTTGCACTTCTTTGCATTGAATTTCAACTGCCAAACCCTGACCATTCTTCAAGTTTCTGCAGGTCCCTTCTCATTCTGTCTACACCCTCTGGTGTGTCTACTCTGTTACAGAGCTTTGTGTCATCAGCGAACAGTGAAATTCTGCCTTCTAGGTCCTGCGCAATGTCACTGATGAAGATGTTGAATAGGACCGGTCCCAGCACTGATCCTGTGGTACCCATGGTCACTCTTCCCTCTGTGGGTGACAGCCATTTACCACCACCCTCTGTGTCCTGCCACCCAGCCAGTTACCTACCCACCACACTACTGTCCTGCCCACACCCATATTCCCAGTTTGTGTAATAGTCTTCTATGTGGCACAGTGTCAAAGGCCTTGCTGAAGTCCAGATAGGCCATGTCCACTGCCCTCCCTGATCCACCTCCCTAGTCACCCAGTCAAAAAATTCAACAAGGTTGGTCTGACATGACCTCCCCCTGGTGAAACCATGCTGCCTTGGGTCCTGTAGTCCATTGACAACCAGATGTTCCACCAATCTCTCCTTCAGTAGTGCTTCCATGATCTTCCCACTACCGAGGTGAGGCTGACTGGTCTGTAGTTCCCTGCTTCCTCTTTGTTCCCACTTTTGTATAAGGGGACTACATCTGCTGTCCTCCAGTCTTTGGGTACCTCCCCTGTTTCCAGTGATCGGCTAAACAGGATAGCCAGAGGTTCAGCCACCACCTCTCTTAGTTCTTTAAGGACCCTGGGGTGCACCCATCTGGCCCCATTGCTTTATCAACTCTTATTACTTCCAGTTCCTTCAGGACCCTTTCTCGTGTAAAGGGACTTGTGTCCATTTCTGCACCATTCTCACCCTTGTACTCCTTCAGACCCATTACCTCCTCTTCCTCAGTAAAGACTGAGCAGAAATACCTGTTCAATATGTCAGCTTTACTGTTGTCATCCTCCACACCCCATCCTCCCCTTCAGTCTCACTATCCCTCCTTTGTCTTTCTTTTTTCACTTATGTACCTGTAAAAGGTTTTGTCCCCTCTACCCACTGATTTTGCAATGTGTTCTTCTGTCTGAGCTTTGGCTTCCCTTACTGACCTCCCTGCCTCCCTTTGCTTCTCCTGGTACTTCTCCCTATCCCCTTCTGCCTGTGTCTTTTGTATTGCCTGAATGCAATCTTTTTGGCTTTCACTTTCTTTGCTACCTCTTTGGAAAACCATAATGGTCTCCTCTTCCTTTTCCTCTTGCTAACCTGCTTAATGCATAATTCTGTTGTTCTTGTAATCCCCATTTTAAATACTGCCCACTGTTCCTCAACCCCTGATTCCTGTCCCATTCCCCTTAATGCCTCTTTCAAGTATCTCCCCATTTTCCCAAAGTCTGCCCCCCTAAAATCCAGGATACGTGTTTTTGTGTGGTTTGGTTCTGCTCTTTCTGTGATTTCAAACCACAATGACTGGTGGTCACTGTTTCCCAGGTGCTCCCCACTGTTACCCCATCACACTGTCCCTGTTTGTGAGCACAAGGTCCAGTATTGCCTTCTGCAAGTTGGTTCCATGACCAGTTGCTTGAGGAAGGCACCCTGAAGGAGTCAGGATAAATCTGCTCTAGTTGATGCTGCTGCTGGGATGCTCCAGTCCACGTCTGGAATATTGAAGTCTCCAACCAGTACTACCTCACCCTTGTCTGCCATCCTTTGGATGGCTAGCATCAACTCCTATCTGTTTCTTCCTCCTGGGCTGGTGGTCTATAGACCACACCTGTGCGGATAGCTGTCCCCATTTTCCTTTCCAGCAACCCACAGTATCTCTCCCCATTTGTTCCTCCTGGATCTCTGTGGCCCTTATGTCATTTTTCACATACAGTGCCACTCCTCCTCCCTTCCTGCCTGCTCTGT
Source organism: Neoceratodus forsteri (assembly GCA_016271365.2). NCBI lineage: Eukaryota > Metazoa > Chordata > Ceratodontiformes > Ceratodontidae > Neoceratodus > Neoceratodus forsteri. The sequence continues at coordinate 1,253,869,917 of CM028130.1, forward strand.
CTCTTCTGAATATGTTGTAGCCAGGTATGGCCATCTCCCAGTCATGGTTATCATTACACCAGGTTTCAGTGATGGCCACAATGTCCAGGTCTGACTGCACCATGACAGCCTCCAGATCTTCCATCTTGTTGCTAAGGCTCCTGGCATTTGCACACATGGCTTTCCATGATTTGACCTCCCTAGACTGTTTCACTGTTCTACTCCAGCCCCTTCCTTGGTTGTCCTTTATCCCTGGTTCTCCTTGCTGTCTGCCCTTCTGCTGAATTTTGCCCCTTTTCTGCTTATCCACCTCTTGGGCACTAATCTCCATCTTTTGCACACTGCTTTGCAGAGATAGCCACTCCTCTGGTTCACTGGTTCCACTGCTAGCTGTGGGGGTGAGCAAGTAGGTACCCTCCTTGCTGGCCTGCCACCCCCCTTTGCTAGTTTAAATGCTTGTCAATGTAGCATTTAAACTTATCATTGAGTGCTTGGATTCCCCTCCAGGATGGATGCAGGCCGTCAGGCATGAACAAACCTCCATCCCTCCAGGTGGGTCCCCAGTCACCAATGAATCCAAACCCTTCCTCACAGCACCAGTTCTTCAACCATGAGTTAAAGTTCCTGGTGCATGCACTCCTATGCTCTCCCTTGCCTCTCACAGGTAGTACTTCTGAGAAAGTGACAGAAGTAGCTACTTGCTTGAGACCCCTCCCCAATTTCCTAATCTCTTCCTGAACTTCCTTTGGTAGTAAGGGAACCTTCCCCAAGGCCACACTGGATGGTAATAAGGGAACCTCCCCCATCCAGGAAGCACCAGAGCCACCACCACTACCTCAGAGGTTGCAAGAAAGCACAGCAGTTGGACCACAGTGGGCTCAGGAGGTGAGGATGGTGGAACAGAGGCACACCCAGTCAGTTGTTCCTCCACAATCCATACACCATTCTGGGGAGCATAGCTCCCCTATGGATGCACCACAGAGGAGACTAAGGAGGCTGAGGACAACTGTCACAAGGGAGGCCCACAGGAAGAGGCAGAGGACACCACAAGGAAAGGAAGCAGCTCCTGGTGGGGACTCAATTATTAGGGGGATAGAACTGGGGGGAGCAGGGAAAACTGAAGTAAGGTGCCTGCCTGGTGCCATGGCTTGGAGGGACAGGAAGCGCATCCTCAGGATCAGAGAACAGCTGCACGGGAGTCTGAGCTGGATGTCATTGTCCACCTAGGGACAAATGACTTGGCTCAACATGAGATTAGAGCAGTGCAGAAGGACTTTGTAGAATTGGGGAGGGGCCTAAGACAAGTAACACACACAGTATCCTTCTCAGAGGTGCTGCCTGTCAATGGCATGAGTGAGGCGAGGTACTGCACCATGCAGTTTAATGAATGGTTGAAAAAATGGTGTGGAGCACAGGGGTTTGGCTTCATTGGGGACTGGGGTTCCACCTGGAGGACACCAGCCTATACTGGCAGGATGGTCTGCATCTGTCCAGGAAGGAACAAGTCTTTTGAGCAATCGTTTAAATGCTTCATTGGCAAGCTTTTAAACTAGTCAAGGGAGGCACTGATAAGCAGCAGGAAAATCCCAGCCTCTCCTACAAAACAGGGTACTAAATGAGAAAAAGACAGAGGTAGAAAGGTCAGTGGGGATGCTGCAACAGAAGGTAAAGCCATCAAAAATGGAGAGCAAGAGTACCAATGCCCGTAGTCTGAGTAACAAGCTTCCTGAATTAGTGGCCTTGATGGAGGAGGAACATCTGGATATCGTGGCAGTCACAGAAACATGGTACACAACCATGACTGGGACATAAACATACCAGGATACACTATCTACAGGAGGGACAGGGAGGGTAAAAGAGGAGGAGGAGTAGCTCTTTACATAAGGAAGGAATCAAAGCAACAGAACAAAAGGGAAAACAGGGAGGGAAGAAGCACTGTGGGTAAATTTGGAGACTGGCAATGGCACCACAATCCGCACAGGGTTGTATCAGACCTTCTCAGGGGAGGAAATGGACAAGGAAAATGATAGAAAGTATACTTAGAATGGCAGAAAAAGGGAGATATTGCTGATGGGTGATCTGAATATGCCAGATGTTAACTGGAGTGCAGTTGCAGCAGCCACTTCAAAGAGTGGGGTTATTCTAGATGCCCTACAGGGGCATGCCTTAGACAACTAGTATGGAGCCCACTTGAGAGGAAGCAATCTTAGACCTGGTTCTCTCAAATGGAGATGAAGAAGGGATCACAGATGTGAAGTGGGTAGCCATCTGGGAACTAGCGACCATCGAACAGTATGGTTCACAATAAACACAGCAATAGAGTCAAGCCATACAAAGGCAAAAGTACTGGACTTTAGGAGGCTGACTTTGCCAAAATGGGTGAGTGCCTAAGGAATGCACTAGCAAATGGGCAGGAAGGAGGGTGGAAGAACAATGAGAATAATAAAACTGCCATCACAGAGGTAACAAGCCTTTGTGTGAAGCAAATAAACAAAACGAAATGATGTAAGAAACCACTATGGTTCTCAAAGGAAGTGGCAGTGAAGCTTCAAGAGAAAAAGAAACCATTCAGGAAGTACAAGGAATCACAGAAGGAGCAGGACAGAGAATTGTATCAGTTAAAGCAAAAGGAAGCTGGGAAGGCAGTCAGAACAGCAAAGGCCCAAACCAAGGAAAAGATAGCCAACTCAGTTAGAAGAGGATAAAACCTTTATAGGTACATCGGGGAGTGAAGGAAGACAAAGGAGGAATAGTGATGCTTAATAAAGGGAGGAGGGTGGGCAGAGGGTGACTGTGAAAAGGCAGAGATACTAAACAAATATTTTTGCTCAGTATTTACAAAGAAAGAGGGGAATGTACCTAAAACAAACAGTAGAAACACTCTGGATGCAGAAGTTGATACCAGCCCATTTACAGAAGAAAGGGTTCTGAAAGAACTCTTAAAACTGAAGGTGGACAAAGCAATGGGGCCTGATGGGATTCATCCCAGAATTCTAAAAGAACTAAGGGTAGAACTAGTGACACCACTGACTAACCTGTTTAACAAATCATGGGAGGATGGGGTGGTACCCGAGGACTGGAGGAGGGCAGATGTGATTCCCCTTCACAAAAGTGGGAGAAAGGCAGAAGCAGGAAACTACAGACCTGTTAGTTTAACCTCAGTGGTAGGGAAAATGATGGAATCACTTCTGAAGGAAAGAATTGTCAGTATCTAGAGGCCAGAGGGGCACAGGACCCAAGGCAGCATGGATTCACAGCAGGAAGGTCATGCCAGACAAATCTGATAGATTTCTTTGACTGGGTGACCAAAGTAGTAGATCAGGGAGGGGCTGTGGACATGGCCTACCTAGACTTAGCAAGGCATTTGGCCTGATCCCACACAAAGATTAATATACAAGTTAGCCAGCCTGGGAGTGGGTCCCAAGATGATAGCCTGGGTAAAAATTGGCTGGAGAATAGGACACAGAGGGTAATAGTAAATGGAGTCCACTCTGAAGAAAGGGGGTTACTAGTGGGGTACCCAGGGTTCAGTATTAGGACCAGTCCTCTTCAATGTCTTTATAAGCGACATTGCAGAGGGACTGGAAGGAAAAGTATGTCTCTTTGCAGATGACACAAAGATCTGCAACAGAGTTGATGCACAAGGTGGGTGGAAAGGATGAGAAGGACCTTGGCAAGGTTAGAGGAATGGTCAAATGTATGGCAGCTTAGATTCAATGCTAAGAAGTGCAAGGTAATGTACTTGGGAGACAAAAACCCAGTGGAAGAATACACAATGGGGGGGGGGTGAGATACTAACAACAAAAATGGAAAAGGACCTGGGGGTAGTCATATCAGATGACCTAAGGTGGGCAAGCAATGTGAGAGGGCAGCAAGGAGGGCTGGGAGGATACTGGGATGCATAGGGAGAGGCATCACCAGTGGAAAACAGGAAGTTATTATCCCTCTGTACAGACAGCTGGTGAGACCCCATCTGGAGTACTGTGTGCAGTTCTGGAGACCTAATCTCCACAAAGACATAGACAGAATGGAAGCTGTCCGGATGAGGGCAACTAAAATGGTGCAGGGTCTGCACCGGAAGACATATGAAGAGAGACTTAAGGAGCTTAATATGTATAGCCTTGAGGAAAGGAGGGAGAGGGGGGACATGACAGAAACTTTCAAGTACCTCAAGGGAATCAACAAAGTCCAAGAGGGTAGCATCTTTCAAAAAAGAGGTGTGCAAGAACAGGGGCACAATCTGAAGATGGGGAGGGGCTCAGAGGTAATTTAAGGAAGTATTTTTTCACAGAGAGGGTTGTGGATGCATGGAACGGCCTTCCGGAGGAGGTTGTGGAGTCAAAAACAGTAGTGGAATTCAAGCATGCATGGGACAGTCATAAGGCAATTCTAGGGGGTGGGGGTAGGAAGAAGTAGGCTGCTGGTTAACTAGGATCTGCAGCTTATCTATTAGGTAGGGAAATGGGCAGACTGGGTGGGCCAAGCGGCCCTTATCTGCCATCAAATTCTATGTATGTATCTATGTAAGGTGGGGGCCATCTGAGGAAAATGAGGAAAACTTGGGAGAGAGAGGCAAGTATCACCATCCCAGAGTCGGACTGGAACCACAGATTGAAATGGGTCTGGACAGCCACATCAGCTCCAATATGGAGAGAATGTTTTTGGAAAATTCTAACATGATTGTTCCACATTCCAGTGGTAACCAAACACTTTAAATATTCGAGAGATGATAGGTGGTGGAGAGAATGTGGATGGCTGAGAACTCACTGGCATATTTTTTGGGCTTGCCCAGCACTTTGCCCATACTGGCAGAAGATACAAAGTGTAGTCTATAAAATCACAAAGATGCAAACCCCATTATCAGGGGAGGAATGGGTGCTGAGCCTACCCTCCTTGACACATCAGCATGCGGAGATCAGGAAAGTCCTGCTGACAATGTTAGCAGTGGCCTTATAATTCATCACAGGGAAATGGTTGTCATCCGACCCCCCTACCAAGTTGGGAGACAGGGTCCACAGAATGAAAGAAGTGATTCTAATGGAATCAATCACTGCTAAGCTCAGACTAAGTTGGGAAAAACACATAGATAGATGGAGGGTGTGGGATACATGGCTGATTAGTGGAGATGGGGATGAATGATATCAGGGGTGAAATTTGGAGAAGGAAGGGACAGAGATTACAGCTTAAGGGTTGGGAGAGAAGAAGACTTAAGAGAATGTTAAGCAAGGAAATACAGTTGAGGGACAAGGTTGCACAGCACAACCATGGGCCATGTTGATGAGGCTCAGGTGAGTGGACCCAGGAGAAGCGGTCCTTAGCCATTGTTATGAGTTCCTTAGTTATGGCTTTGCTGGAGTAAATTTAGTACACCATGGGGAAGTCTATGTGTACCAAACCTTCCACAGTCACAGTAAGAGGAACAATTCATTCTAAGTGGTGCTGCAGTGATGAGACAGTCACCCCTGACCATCTTTGCCTCAATCATAGTGGCACTGCTCTGCTTACAATATATACCATCTGGAATGTGACCGAATGTTCAGCATTTGAAGATATTTTCTATTACATGGATCAACTCATAATCTGGATGTATGTCTATTGATTTGTCATGATTGTAATAAAACTCATCAATAAAGCCAAGTTTAAAAAAAAGAATATCATACTTTTGTTTTCCTATCCTTTTTTCCTTATTGCAGCCCCAATTTTTTTCTTTCAGCACCTATTTCTGAAATGTATTCAAATTCTATAATACCATTTCTTCTGTGATGCTGTTTTATATTTTATGTACGGTACCCTCTTACAATTAAAAATTTACCAAACCTCCTGCAATAAATGCCATTAGAGCTTTAATTTCTACCAGGACAGTGACCAAAGATGGGTAGAAGGGACCTAGAGTTCCAAAGGATGGCACCTCAACAGTGCAATACCCCTTCCAATCTGGTGTACTGTGTCAGTTTCTTGTCAGAGCATGCCACAAGTGCATTACCCAATTTGCAGGCACCCCATGGCTTTCCAGGTTTGGCTCTTATATACAGCTAGTCAAAAATAATGCTATTGATAAACATCCTGTCCCAGAAACACTGCTGAGCTGTCAGATGATGAATACTATTCCTTTGAGGAAGAGGAAGGTGAGTGGTCAAAGACAGAGGGTGCTCAGACAGCCTCGGTCCCATTTTTGTTTAACACTCAGTTCACATCCTTCCTAGCAGCTGAATCCTGCAAAATGTTAAAAACTTTCAGACAGTCCGTCAGTGGTCCCACTTCCAGGAAACCAAATCATTTGTACTTTCGTAAATGCTCCAACTATGTGTGTGTGTGTGTGTGTGTGTGTGTGTGTATTTTTAGATTTTCTGCATTGTGACCAAGTGATCTACCAGAGGTGGTTAGGTGTCAATATGAAGACTCAGTTTTTAAAATCCTGGACTAGACGCTATCTTTTCCAGGCGTCTATGCTGAAAAAATGGGAGGACCCACCAATCAATGATGCTTTGGTGGCTCATATAGTTAAGCATACCATGATCTCTATTATGGCTGTGTAAAATTAAACTTCCACTGATGGAATTTTGATAAAAGTTGGAATTTCTCTTTCATGAAATTTTGAAATACACTTTGAGAAGTAGAAGAATAATTAGCATTTATATAGTGTTTTCATACACACTGTATCCCAAAGTGCTTTACAAGCAATGCTAGACTGGTTGAGAAGTGTCTGAATGTGTAGTGGCAGCCATTCTATACATCAACATCCACTCACAGCCTTGGACAATTGCATGAACCGGTTTTATTGGGAACAGGAATATTGGCCAGGACACCGGAGAAAGACCCTTACTCTTTTTGCAAGAAGTGCCTTGGGTTCTTTTACTGTACTTCCACCTGGACACCCAACAGGACTGCACCAGGATGGGTAGAAGGGACTTTGGTTTGATGTCTCATCTGAAGGATGGCACACCCTGACAGTACATCACTCCCCTAATACTGCAATTGGGTGCCAGCATTTTAGGTATGAGCCCAATCCTGTTGTAGGAACTTTTGCAGAAATTCTAACTTAGAATGGTGGAATAAATGTATGAATTAAGGGTTACTTATTAAATTGCAGAAAAAAATTCCACAAAACTGATCACAGTCAATGGTCAGTTCTGCAGATTTTGTTTCCCACAGTTTAATACATTAATCTGCAACTCATACCTTCATTCGGCAGTTCAGTGACTCACTGAACTGTGGAATGAGTGTATGAATTGTGGATTAATTAATTATGCTGCACACAGAAATTCCACAGAACTGATCATTGAACTGTGGAATAGTAACATGTATTGCAGAATAATCCATAGATTCTCTGAAACAGGGTGAACATCAGCCAGACTCATTCAGAAGATTCTAATCTCACCTACGGTGGAGGTTCATAAAATTTTGAGAAACTTCCACAAAAGCAGAATTTGTACCTTTTACCCAGCTCTAATCCCAATTGAAGAGACTTCTGCTCTTACTGACAGAATAAGAATGTATATGTAGCCTGTCAGCATGCTATTTCAGTGGCTGAATCCATCACTGGAGTTATACACGTAGCTTTCCTCATTTCCTGAGCACTGTTTGACTGGGCATCAGATCTTTGGTGGTTTACTGAGGATTCTACAGGGTCCAGACTTGTTCCTCTCATTACCTTAGTATCTTTCTTTTTAAATGGTGTCATTGTCAGAATTTAACTTTCTTCTAGGTGTTGCTTCACAATAGTTTTGGCTAGGACAGGAGTCTGGTTGCAGCACTAGTTTGAACATCAGGCCTCCAAGGCACACTTCTTCAGTGTTCATTTTCAGCAGATATGCTTGGATGAAAGCTGGACAAGATTCTAAAGGACAGCAGGGACTTGAAGGTCAGATGCCCATTTCTAAGGGGTAGCAGAACTCCATTAGCCTGTCCAAAGAAGATATTTTGGATGCATGGTATAACAAAGATGATTTTCTTTCCTTTAAAGCTACAGAACTTGGAAAGATCGAGGCTTCTTTGCTGATTCAAGTCCTTGCAGAATAGAACCTTTTTCTCACATTGTCACACTGTAGGAGCCAGAAGGAAGGAGAGTTTCTCTGCATGAAGATTCATGGTCCCATCTTGTCCCTTAGGGGATGCCTTTAGAGCTTGGTCAGCAGATTATCCAAAACTATAACAGACTCATGGATGCTGGAGGTTATCTCAGTTAAGCATTAAAGTTCACTACTGAGCCCTCAGAGAGCCAGTTCTTTCAGTCTACAGTATTTGGAACCCAGTTAAAAGCAAGCACTGGACCACACCTTGGACAACCTGTTTCAAGGGGGTGATAGTTCTGGTACCCCCTTCCAAAAAGGGGGCATCGTTTCTGCTCGATCACTTAGTAGTCTTAAAAATGTCAGGGTAGGCTTGCAGAGCCTGAACAAGTTTATGAGGCAAATCAAATTCAAGATGGAGACCCTCTGTTCAATTATCAAAGCAGTGCAACTAGGGGACTACCTGGTTTTCTTCAATCTGTTGAGGTAGTGGCCAAAATACAGACTTGTCAGATTAATCAAGATGAATTAATTGTATGCGATAACTGTCTTAGCCCCATACTAATTTGAATCCATGGCCCTAGATAGTACACCTTAATAGGATGTGAAATTTATAAGCCATGACCCATTCCTGCCCATATGAAATCAATCACTAACAAAGTTCAAGATAGTGCAGGTAAAGCGTTAAGTCATTGAGCTTTAGTGCTCTACATTTTGCCATTTTTGCTGTGTTTGCACTCCTATTTTAGGCACTTTAATAAAAGTAATTATATGATATACTTATTTTGTGTAGTTTAGATTTACCAGTTATGAATGCCAACAACCTTTTCTAGTTTCTGCATCCAGCTTCTCTCCTTTATCACTAGACATATTTGCTGAAAAACTGGATTTCTGGCCCTTGAACTTAGTTGTATTTTGCTGCTGGTCTACTAACTATCTTAAATCTTAATTATGTGGCTGTGACATTGTAATAATTTCCACATCAACAGACTGATACCATATAGAGAAGATTATGACATAATATGCATTCAAGAGAAAGGTGCCAATGAAATCCATGGGACAGGGATCCTATTGTCAAGCAAATTTATTTTATTTCAAAAACATTACCAGGAAAGACATACTGATCTAGTAGCAGCTCATTTCTAGACATGTCCTTGGGGAAGGGGGAAGAGGAAAGAACAGAACGAATCAAAGTACAATGTACAAAATAATACAGCAATATGGAAAACACTACAGATTACAAATTGCCATCCTATAAATTAATGTACAGTAAATTTCAGACCAGGCAAAAGAACATTAAACTGTGTGCAATGAAACACTAACATGAAGACTACAGTAATGACCGATTATTGGGGGGAGAGGGAATAATCTAATGTAAATGTAGAGAGGAAGGTTATTGAAAGAAGTCCACCCCAGTATCAGCAACAGCTGCAGGGGTATGAGAAAAATCACGGAGGAGAGATTTCAGTGAGAAGGGGAGGAGCCGAGTGAATAGAAGGGAGGAGGGAGACACAAATTTTAGGGAAGCAGAACAAGAAGGCAGCTTGACCAGCAGTAGATTTCATTGGTGGGAGAGCAAGGGAGTGAACATAAGCATTGCAAAAGGAGTGCAAGATAGAAGGAGGGAAGACAACAGAGAAGCAATATAGTAGGGGAGGAAGCCAAACCAGACTTTGGAGATAAATGAGGAATAGTGCTAAAGGTGCCTGCCATCAAGGGAAAGGATGGAAAGGGAGTTATACAGAGAACCATGGTGAGTATGCAATAGTTTGTCAAGGGCAAATTGGCAGAAAGATTGAAAGAGGGGGTCCAGTGTAGCTAAAATGGAAGTTGGAACTGCACTGTAAACAAAGTCTCCAGAGTCAAAAATGGTGAGAATTATTTTAGTGAGGATTTTTATTTATTTTTTTTAACAGGAAGTGGAATACTTCTCTTATTTCTGTAAAGTGCTCCAAGTTTCAGGTGGAGCTTCTTGGGGATTGCAGCAAAATCAAGGTGGCAATCCAACCAGACCCTGAGGTACTTGAAGGAGGAGACATCTTCAATAATTACACTATCTAGGGTATGAAAGGAAGAAAGGGGAAGACTCTAGCATCTTTAGTAACAAAGAATGAGGAGACAGAAAAGTATATAAAACATAACCAAGTCTAAATATAATCTTTCAGTTTCCTCAGGGACATCAGTATCCCTTTAATGTTATACTCGGCAGTACAACAATGTGTAGCAATAATGAATATACTCACTAAGGATTAATATTTTGTTATTCTTTGTGGCAAAATAAGATTACTATATATCACAGTTAGAAATATGTTAACTAATGTTCCTGGGGGCTAGCAGAAGCACAACTGAGATACCCCAGCAGATGCACTTCTCCTTGACAAGGAATAATGAAGGGTCCCCTCTGCTTTGCTTTCCCATAATGGTCCAGGAAGGCAGTAGCAGCATAAGCAGATGGCATAAAGGAAATGTGTATGACAGAATTGGTGCTTCCCCTTATATCTTGGCTCCTAGAATGAGGGGGAGGGAAAACAAAGAAATTGGGCTAGGCCTTGAAAGTCAGTACCTCTGAATCAACACACAGTTTCTGATCTGGCACACTATCTGGTGAATTTTTTTAGACTTAAGCATATTTAAAACAGCAAGGAAGGGGGGTTGCTGGAGATCAAGTAGGGTCTGCGGTCTTACAGTAGGTAGGGTAAATGGGCAGACTTGGTGGTGCCAAGTGGTCCTTATCTGCCATCAAATTCTATGTTTCTGAAACATGCAAACAAGTTGCTGTTATTTTATGACCATTTCATAAAAGTGAATACGAGACACTGGGCCCTAGGTGACGGTCAATGGATGCGAGTAGCTGAGTTGGCCTTGTACTTGAATAAAAAGACAGTTGGCACATAACCTTCTTGTTTTATTATTTCTTTCCAGGGTTTAAAAGAAAGGCACAATCATTCCTTAAGAGTTCTGAAACATTTTAGGTTTTACTGGAAGAGCTGGGCTTCAGTACATGACAAGTAGTGCATCTTATATTTTCTATTTTTGTCTCTTATTGTGGAGCACAGATCCCCTGCTCACCCACATGCTTAAATCACATTATCTCTGGAATTTTCATAGTTTGCCTCAGGTACCTTCAACATGATATCTTTCTGGACATGGCCAGATAACTGCAGAATCACACTCAAGTTTGGCAAGGTGGGGGGGGGGGCGCAGGGGACCCAAAGCCCCATGTGATATAGCTGGGTGAAAGAACACAGGGACATCTTTCATTAGTGCTCATGCTCCTCTGTTTCTTTCATCCTTCCTTACTATTGGAATGCACAGTAGTCAGTCTTCACCCTTTTTGCTTCTGTTAGAGCCTTGGACTAGTCACAGCTGAGTTTCAGAAACACAGCATTGGTATTTGGGCTGGATACAGCCTGCAGCTGCAACTAGGGAGGATCAGATATTTCAAAATCCAATCAAACTTAAGATAGTCAGATACCAAGACAATCTGTATCCAAATTCATTTCCAATGTAACCGTCATATAGCATTAGATTATCCTAAAATTCTTAAGGATTTTAGCATAATTTAGGATATTTGGATTTAGGATTTTATGATATCCTAAAATCCAAGTTAATATTCTATATTTTCAGGGTATCAGATTTATAGGACCAATACCTTAAAATCCTAAAAGCAAAGTCTTGGGTTTACAATGCTGTGTATTTGTTTACCTCACTCAGCTCATGCCATATTCATTCCTTCTCTTGGTATTTACAGTCAGCAACTGTGGTTTAAGGAGCATTTGAAATGTAAAAAAAATACATGTTTTAAACTAAGTGTTCTTGCTCTCCATTTTTCTAGCTGCTGAAAGGAGGATGTGTGTCATCTGTGTAAAGGAAGCATTCTATCTACTCTTCTCTGACAAACATGTTACAACTTGTCTTATAGTGAGAGATGAACAGAATAAAGAAATAGAAACATAGAAACTGTCAGCAGATAAGGACCGCTAGGCCCATCCAGTCTGCCCGTAAGGTCTGTACTTTATTATAGCTTTTGACCCTCCCCCACTTAACCTCTCTAGTTCCTCTATGCATGTTCCAATCATGGTTAAATCCAATCACAGTGCTCACTCCTACCACCTCCTGCAGCAGACCATTCCATGCATTCACCACCCTCTCCAAGAAGAAAAACTTCCTCACATTCCCTCTTAACCTGCCACCTTCCAATTTTATGTCATCCCCCTAGCTCCTGTACTCCTCCTGTACTGAAAAATCTCCCCCCACACCCTGTTTATGCCCTGAGGTACTTGAATGTTTCTATCATGTCCCCGCTATTTCTTCTCCCCTCCAGTGTGTACATATTGAGATCCCTTAATATCTCCTCGTAAATCTTGTGGTGCAAGCCCTGTACCATCTTAGTTGCCCTTTTCTGGACTGTCTCTAGCCTGTTAATGTCCTTTTGAAGGTGTGGCCACCAGAACTGCACACAGTACTCCATATGAAGCCTGACCAGGGTTTTGTATAACGGAATCTCTACCTCATGCCTTCTGCTGGTGATTCCTCTTGCTATGCACCCCAGCATGCCACTGGCCCTCCCTGAAGCGTTTGTATTCTGCTTTGACATTTTCAGGTCATCTGAAATAGTAACCCCCAGGTATCTTTCCTCTTTGGTGACTGTCAGCGGCTTTCCCCAACCCTGTAGCTTTCCCCAAGGTTACTGTGTCTCAGGTGAGTAATTTTGTACTTTTTTGAATTAAACCTCAGTTGCCACTCTGTAGATCACTTCCCAAATTTCCCCAAGTCCCTTCTCTTTTTCTCCACCCCTTCAGGAGTATTCACCCTGTTACAGATCTTTATGTCATCTGCAAACAGGCAGACCTTTTCTTCCAGACCCTCTGCAATGTCACTGATGATGACATTGAACATAACTGTTCCAAGGACAGATCCCTGAGGTACTGTGCTGATCACCCTCCTCTCCCCAGATTGTACTACATTTACCACCACCCTTTGTTTCGTGTCCATTAGCCAGTTCCTAACCCAGTTTACCACCTTGTCTCCCATGCCCAGACTAATCATCTTGTTAACTAGCCTACTATGTGAGACAGTAACAAAGGCTTTGCTGAAATTGAGGTAGGTGACATCCACACCACAACTCCCCCCACACAATTTACTTCCTATGTCACCCAATTGAAGAAGTCTATGAGATTTGCCTGACATGACCTACCGTCTGTGATCCCATGTTGCCTAGGGTCATGGGCACTGATGGCTTTTAGATGTTCCACTATCCTTTCTTTAAGCAGTGCCTTCATGATCTTCCCCACTACCGAGGTGAGGCTGACCAGCCTATAGTTGCCCACCTCCTCCCTACTGCTCGATTTGTGCAGAGGGATGACATGTGCCTTCCTCCAATCCTCTTGCACCACTCCTGTGTTAAGTGACTTGGTGAACAATGCTGCCAGAGTTTCTGCTAGCTCCCTGTAGTAGCCTTGGGGTATACCATCTGGTCTCATTGCTTTGTCCACCTTCAATTTAGTGCATTCCTGCAGGACTCAGTCCCCTCTGAATGGACTGTTGTCCACCTCTTCCCCCCTTTGGCATTTGATGCTTGGCTGTGGTCCCTGGCCCTCACTCTTCTGTGAATACTGAACAAAAGCATTTATTTAATATTTATGCCTTGTCCATGTCCCCCTCATTACACTCCCTTTCTTCTCCTTTAAGTCTCATAATTCCCCCCCCCCCGGTTTTCTCCTTTCACTGATGTACCTATAGAATGTCTTGTCCCATTTCTTTACTGTTTGTATTAAACTTTCCTCAGTCTATACCTTTGCTCTCCTCACTGCCCTCCCTACTTCCTCTAGACATGCTCAGTAAACCTCTCTGTCCTCATCCTTTTGGGTCTCCTTATATTTCTGGAACCCCGCCCATTTAGCCCTTATCTTTTCTGCTACCTCTTTTGAGAACCATAGTGGCCTTTTGATACCTGATGCATTTGTTTGTTACTTCCACTGTGGCCTTTCATATTCTCCCACTGCTCTTCCACCCCCCGACCCCCTATTCTCCAGGGCACTTTTGATAACTCTCCCTGTTTCAGCGAAGTCTGCCTTTTGGAAATTGAAAACCTTCACCCTAGTGTGACTTGACTAAATCCCTGTCTGTATGCTGAACCACACTATGTGGTGATCACTGGATCCTAGTTGCCCCTCCACCCAGACATCGGTGATTCTTTCCCTATTGGTCATAACTAGATCAAGAATCGCCCTGACTCTGGTGGGATCAAGCACCATCTGCCTGAGTCCTGCCCCTTGTAGGGAATCCATGATGCCTCTGCTTCTGGCTGAAGCAGCTGCCTGGGTGGTCCAATCCATGCCTGGCATATTGAAATCTGCCATTAGCAGAATCTCACCTTTCATTGCCATTTTGTGTATTTCATCCTCTAGGTCCCTGTTCACCTCTTCCCCCTGACCTGGAGGCCTGCGTATCACCCCTGTGCATATTGTGGTGCCATTTCCTGGTTCAAGAGTGACCCACAGTGCCTCAGCCTCCCCTTGCCTATAACACGTATGTCTTTATACCCTCCTTGACATACAGGGCAACTCCTCCCTTTTTTGCCTCCCCTATCCTGCCTAAACTGAGTATAACATGGTATATTTACTTCCCACCCATGACTGGCAGCGTACCAGGTTTCAGTTATTGCTACTATGTCCAGGTCTGCCTCAACTATCACAGCCTCCATGCCTGGGATTTTATTTCCAGGACTGCAGGCATTTGTCACCATAGCCTTCCAAGTATTACTGCCTGCCCTTCCTCCACTCCAGGATTTGGTCCCCTGCAGTTTCCTCCCCTCCTGGTTAACTAACATGTGTTCCTGATTCCTTTGCTTCTCCCCTTCTGCCTGGTCCAGGTGACCTTGGCAACATCATTCTGGTGTCTCTACCATGTGTGGGTGGGCTGCGAGAGTTTCCTTGTTGCCCCCCCCCAGCTAGTTTAAATGCTCATCAGTGAAGCATTTGAACCGTTCATTAAGGGCTGCTTTCCCCTTTTTGAACAGACGTAGCCCATTCCCACTGTACAGGGCTACATCATTCCAGGTAGGACCCCAGTCCTCAATGAAACTGTACCCTTTCTCACCACACCAGGCCTTCAACCATGACTTGAAGTTACTAATGTGGAGATTCCTACCCTGCTCCCTGCCATGGACTGGCATTACCTCCGAAAGTGTCAGAGGTTTCTACTTTCCCCAAGTCCACCCCCCCAAAACCTATGAAGACCTCTTTCACCTGTTCCAAGCTAACTCTGTCCTTGGATAGGTCATTTGTTCCCAGATGGACAATGACCTCCAATCTCCCCCCTTGCCACTGCTTCAATGATCCTCTGAATCTTCTTCCTCTCTCACCAAGCTGTGGCTCCTGGAAGACACTTGACCTCCCTTTCCTTCCTCCTGTCTGTGCCCAGATCCATTCCCTAGACAGTAGAGTCCCTCCCCAGAGTAACTTCTTCCTCATTTGGGGTTATCTTCCTCTCATCACTGGGTCTCCCTGCTGGAGGACCCTCACATCCTCCTTGGTTTCAGCCTCAAGTTCCTTTGCAGGAGTCTCCTGCTCCTCCAAAAAAGTGAAGTTTTTTTTTTGAGCTGGACTGGATGGTGGATGCATCTCTGCCCTCCTCCCCAGAACCTTCCTGAACCACTGTAACCTACCCTGCCATTTGCCTGGGCAGCCATTGTGGCATTGGCTGGGGACATGGAGGCTTCTGGGTGGGGGCAAGGGTCTCCAGTACTCCTGTCAGTTTGGCCCAGAGATTGGTGACCTCTGCCTTCAGCTCAAAGAGGTGCTTGCATATGGGGCAGCACTGCAGTACCCAGAATGTTCATCTGAAGACTGCTGCATCACACCCAGAGCACTGTACCACTTGTTGCATCATCCTGAACCTGCTGACTGCTACCACCTCTCCTTCTCAGTTAATTTTTCTTTTCCCTTTCTCCCCTTTCCTACTAAATTACTCTTCTACTTTCTGCTCCAAGTGCCTTTGTTAACTTAGTTGACTGCACCCCCCTTGTATTGCTGCCTGCATTCTCAGATAGGTCCTATCTCATAGGGTGCTGCCAAATGTTCCTTGCGTCTATAAGTAGGTGTGTTTCTGGCAATGTCTACAAGGGTGTCTTCTTTCCTGCCTGTCAGATGCAAAAAAAACAGTCAGGTACTTGGAATGTGATCTTAGCTGAGGATAGCTCAGAAACCTCCAGAAAGTTACCAGCGACAGAAAGGCAAAACTATCTGAGCCAAGCTACTTCTGCTTGAGCACTGCTGCTATGTGAGAGAACACACATGTATTTAAACACAAATAGCTGTAAATTGATGCTAGCTGAGAGGGAAGCACAGAAGCTTCCAGAAGGTTGTTAGCAATGCCCATTGAAATATGAATCCCAAACTCACAATATAAATCACAAAAATAACTGTATTAAACAAACTCAGGAGCTACTGCAAGGATAAAGAACACACAAGAATGTTACAAGTACCTGGAATGTGATCCTTGCTGAAGATAGCTCAGAAATCTCCAGAAAGTTACAAGCAAAAGAAAGGCAAAGCTACCTGAGCCAAGCTGCTTCTGCTGAATTACATAATTTTAGATGTATTTGTTATGCACAAATAAAGGCTGCTAGTACTACACACTGTGAAAACTGGATTTTTGGCCTTTGACCTTAATTGTCTACTAACCATTTTAACTCTTTTTTTATTCAAAGTTTATTGAATTTGCATAAATGCTTTAACATGAAAGTACAGGCAGCATTAATACAGTTGTAGGCAATGTAATTAACTCCATGCTAAAGCCCCCCCACATCCAACTCCCAGCTTGGCACATCCTCCCCATTTACCCCTTTAAAAGCAGAGAATATGGTAAACAAGAAATATATACAGCCATCATACCAAAATAATGTAATAACATAGGTATAGCTAGAAAACTCAAAGCTGGATCCTTGGTTATGATGAGGCCCCAGTCTGAAGAAGGTATATGGTATGAAGACCATCCCATATTTTCCTATAACTGGAAAGGAAGCCACCAAGACTAGCTTTCATTTGTTCAGGGTGGAGATTGAATAACAGGTCCCACAACCATTCCATATGAGTGATATTATGCCTATCCAGCCAGTGATGTAAGATAAGTTTCTTAAAGGTAAGTGCTATCATGGCTATATGATATTTACGAATCCTAACTGGGATCGTAGAGAGATTCCCAAAAAGACAGATCTCAGGCATGAACAGGTCCTCCAAACCCAGGATGGGATCCGCCCTAGCCTTGATTAGTTCCCATAAATTCCTAACTGGAGGGCAATCCCAGAATATATAAACCAGATCCCCTTTGGCACTTGTACACCTAAGACACAGAGCATCCAGTAATTTTCCTATTATTTTCAGCATAATAGGGGTCCAGTACATATCATTCAGTATTCAATAATGTGTAAGCTTCAATCTACCTTGAGAAACATATTTAAAAGAATCTAAATTGATGGATTCCCATTTCTCTAGAGAATTTGGGAAACAAGAATTCCAATACCTAGGAACCCCACTGCATGTATGGAGTATGTTTGTTCATAGACAGGCATATATTTGGGACACTGCATGGGGTTTTCCACATACTGGAATCAAGGAGTCCAGCCAGGTAGAGCTGTCTTTCAAGCTCCCTCTTCCCTGAACTTCTTTATCAGAAGGTGTCTAAGCTGCCAGACATTAAAGATCTGCACCCTATCTATGGAATATAGTGCCATGATGGTACCTGAGTCCATACACAAGCCCTTGGCAAACAGATCCTCAACCCTGGCCTTATTGATCAGAGGAAGCCAATGTGATGAAATAGTAGTACTCCCAATCTGCAGATTTAGGTTACCTACTATTGGTTGTCTGGGATCTCTGACATTCCGATATCTAAGGAATGTGCAAAGTTTGTTATGGCTCAGAGGAAAGTAACATGGGAGAGTTACACAAGGCAGAGGGAAGACTCCTCATAGGAACATACAGGAGAGCCTCCTTAGCAATATTCAGGGTGGCAGTTATCTCTCTTTCCAGGGTTAACCACTTTGGTACATGTGGCTAGAAGGCAATCTCTTCCTGGGGTATAAATCATTTTAAATATTGATTCACCTGACTCACCCAATAATACAGTCCAAAGTGTGGGAGTTTAAGGACCCCCGCATTTGTGGATACTGCCAATTTTAAATAAGCCTGTCAAGGATGTCCCCCCCATGTAAAGGAAGAAATAAGGGCATGCAATTTCTTAAACCAAACTTGGGGTAACCATAAGTTTAGTATATTAAGGGGATAGAATATTCTTGGCAAAATATTCATTTTAATTATACTGATCCACCCCCAAAGAGATATAGGAAGAGATTGCCACATTTTGAAATCATGTTGGACAGTATCCAGCAGAGTCTCAAAATTCAGCTTTTTCATTAGACCCTCGTTCCTAGACAACATCAGGCCCAGGTACTTTATATGCTTAAAGCTCCACTGTACCCCCAAAGACGAAATATCTTGTTTATGAAATCTATGATGCAGGAGAAAAACAGTGGTCTTATTTAGGTTAATTTTATAATTAGACACAGCTCCAAATTCAGATATAATAGACAAAGCAATGGGAAAAGATTTGGCTGGGTGAAGCAGGTGAAGAAGCACATCATCAGCATAGGCAGATAAACAAATGCTGTCCCATGGGTATCCCTTGTACACCCTCATTAGCCCTTAACATGAATAACAATGGCTCCAGGTAACTGTTACAAAGTAGAGGAGAGAAGAGGCATCCCTACCTAGTTCTGGAATATAAGGACAACCTGTCTGAGAGGATCCCGTTTCAGTATATTCTAGCCTGGGTGTTTTGATACAAGGATGCAGTCCAGTCCACACATTTAGCTGGAAAGTCAAACTTGCAAAGTCAAAAACAGGAACTGCCAGTTTACTTGATCAAATGCCTTCTCTACGTCCACAGACAGGAGACCAGCTGGTATGTCAGAATTCCTGGACATGGAGAAGATGTGTGCCAGTTTCCCAAAGTGGTCTGTTGACTGGCACCCCTACATAAAACCCACTTGATCTATGTTAATAATGTGTGGGAGGACCCCCTTAAGTCTGTTAGCAATAAGCTTTGCTAGAATTTTTATGTCAATTCAATAATGAAATTGGACGGTAGCTACTTGTCAGCTCGGGGTCCTTTTCAGGCTTGTGCAGTACGATTATAATTGCCTGCAACAGGGAACTATCTAGTGGGTTCTCCCCTAACATCCACTCAAATAAACGGCTTAACCAGGGGGCTACTAGTTTGCTAAAAACTTTATAAAAATTGGGAGAGTACCCATCCGGGCCTGGGGCTTTATCTGCTGTCAATGAGGATATGGCTATTAGAATTTCCTTCTCTGAAACAGGGGGCCACTAACAAATCCTGCCAAGTTGGGGTGAGAGTCGGGAGGGCAAGTGGCTGAAGGTATTGCTCTACCACTTCAGAAGTGGGCCTGTTGACCATAGGCTTGTAGAGTTCTTTGTAATATCCTGACTCTTTGAAGGCGATGCTACAAGCTGTCAGAATCCCCCAGGTTTAACTTAAACTTGGTACTCCGGGCAACTCAACCCAAAATATTTAACAAGAATACAGTGCAAATTATGTAGTTATTTTGTCCTTCAGATTGTCCCCAGAGTCTCCTCAAATGCACTGCATTCTGAGTGCATCATAGAAGTTAAACACCATGTTCGTAGGCCCCATAGAAATTATAACTCTGCAGATCCAAAAAGTCAAAATTACCTACGTGAAGGAAATACTGCCCATATGGAGTAGATTCCCCCAGTCCATTGAAAACAAAAAAAAATGTAAGATCCAAACTGTTCAACCGCTTCTCCCAGAAATTTGTGTACAAGGTTGCTCATACATTCTCAACAGTCCCACTAAACATACTGATACATCTCAGCCCATGATTCTCGAGTAAAGTCTCACCCGTCTCGAAACAGATTTAGAAGTAGCTTTTTTAATTCCATCTCTGCTGATTTCAGCTCTTCAAGAGGGATCCATTTCCCATCTATTGATACTTACAGATTGGCAGGGTACAGCATTCGAAACCAAATATTTGCAGCAATTAACTTGGTCACCACATTATGATATTCAACCCATTTTTGGTGCAGTGATGGGGCGAGGTCCTGGGTAATACGAATCGTGGAGCCTTCCCAAAGCGCTTCCTTCAGCTCCTTAACTTTTGCCAGCAAATGTTGACATTCCAGGTAATTAAAGAACTTGAAAATAAATGTCCTGGGCTGAGCCCCTGGTGGTTGTATAGGCTGTAATGCTCAATGTGACTTTCCACTATGTATTCAGGGCCAAAGGGAGAGGGGCCTGCTAGGTTTTGCACCAGCTTTTGGGCAAACAAAACAGCGTTGGAGCCTTCTTCACACTCTGGGATCCCAGTAACCACCACATTGTTTCAGTGGCTTCTGCCCTCAAGGTGTTTGACCTTTGCTTCTAGTTTAACAACTCTTTTCCTAACAAGTACCGTAGTCGGGTCAACTTTCTCCATCTTTTTCTCCAGAGACAATATGCGTACTTCGCAATTTCCAGTGCATTGTGCCAGGTCTTCAATTTTACTAGTCACCGCCTTCACTTCCTCTGTCAGTGATCATACTTCATCCCTGAAAGGGTGAAATTCTTTGAGAAAGTGCTCTAGGGACAAAGGAGTAGTCTCTGCAGTTGTAGTGAGTCGTTGGGTTACCAATACAGGGTGGGCCTTCAATTTCTTAGGAGCTTTTTTCAGGCATGATCAGCGGAGAGTGGTGCAGTAGATCAGATTGCATTTCTGCCTCCATGGTTAGGCAATTCCTCCAAGATTTGCTTCAGAAGTTCACTTTAGAGCTGTGGCATAGTAATACTACCCAATTTTAGGCACTTTAGAGTGGAAATTGGGGGTTAGAGGAGGAAACAGCAGGAATGCTCAAGTAAGCATCTGCACAGACCAAGGCATCACTTGCTCTCCCTAAAATCTTAATTATGTACCTGTGACATTATAATAATTTCTGCATTAACAGACTGATACCATATAGAGAAGATTATCCTCCCTCTCATCCCCCTGCAATCTCTACCCAGATTCCTCTGAACACCCCCTTTTAACCCCTCACTGTGTGTCCTCCCTGTACTCTCCCTATAATCTCTGCACTTCCTCTTCCCTTCTATCCTAATCCCCTTGCCCCATTCTCCCCCCTCCCAAGCACATCACCACGCTGCTCCATGTTCTCTTGACAAAGCCTACTCTGGCTGAACTACTCCTGTATCCAAGCCATGACAAAGCCTCTGGCTGCATATCATTCCACCGACTACTGGGATTCCTCCCAACCTGTCAGTCTCACAGCACTTTCACAACCCTCCCAGAACTTTTATAATGACTTGTAACCGCACTTGCAGTGTGCCTATTCAAATGTATTCTGAAACCCTAATTTTTTGCCTCTGGAGTTCCTCTTGTTTTTTAACTTTGATTATACTTTTGCAGTTATGACATTAACTGTAATCAGCTGTAACAACTGTGTGTATCTATCTGTATGGTTATGCCCTGTACTGTATTTTACTTTATTGTGTTTGACTGACATTTAACCTCTGGAAAAGAGTCCCAGACTCTAAGGTATTACTCCCAAACTGAAATAAATAAAAAAATAAATAAATAAATTATGACATAATATGCAGGTAAGAGAAAGGTGCAAATGAAATCCATGGGGCAGGGATCCTGTTGCCAAGCAAATGTATTTCTTTTATTTCATTTATTTATTTCAAAAAAGTTACAAGGAAACACATACTGAGCTAGGAGCAGTTTGTTTCAGATGTGTCCTTGGGGGAGGTGGAAGAGGAGAGACCATAACAAATCAAAGTACAATATGCAAAATAATATAAGTGGTGTGACAGGACTGTCTTAAGCCATTGCAAACTTACAATAAAATACAGATAGGAAGCACTGAAAATGTTATGCTTTCTTCTGAACTGGTGCTCTAGTGAGGTTCCATTTGATAAAGGTGACTGCAAAACAGTGCCGACAATTAAAGCCAACACATAATGCCGAAACCAATCTGAGTGCACAGCATAACAGCATGCTGCAATGTCGGCAATTGTCTATGTCTGAGGGAGCCTACACCCCCACACCACTCTTTGCAGAGGGCTTCACCCACATACCCCCATAATTATATATATGAACTTGGGGGGGAGATGAAACACTGGGGCAGGGGGAAACTCGGGAGAGAGGGATACTGTGCTGGGATGAGGAGATAGCTGGAGGGGGCAATGGAGAAAAGGTTTGATGTTAGGAGAGTGGGCGGAACATCAAGGAAAAGGGAAAAGGGTACAAAGTCAGGAACATGAATAGGAGAGCAAAAAAAAAAAAAGTCTAACTCCTCACTACACAAACAAAAAACACTACAACCCCCTCAAAGCCAGTACTGAACTCAGGTCTACCAGGCTTGGAGGCAGTGCTTCAATCCTCTACGCTAGCTGGCCAGTTCAAAATTGCCCTGAAAAACTTAGCCCTACACCCTTTCAGAAGCAACTTCCCACACACCTCCTTACCCCTATTACATTGTTTTCCTGGACATTCACTCTTAACGCGCTGTAAATATTGTTGACCATGTAATTCTACCTAATATTCCTGTAGCCCTTTTCACATTCACTCTTTTGACTTCATTCAAATCACTTCACCATAATTCACTGGCTCAAATCACGGGCTACCCTCTAGTGACACTAAAAAATGGAAGTGGTTGTGATAAAAGTGCCTCATTTGCATATAAATGGAGATTTGCTTGAAACTTTACAAGCTAGTATCAGAACCTCAGGAGTCAGGAATCTAGACATCCTGGGGGATGGAACAGATGAGCAGAGAGCTGAGAAAACTAGAGGAGTGGTCAAAGATATGTATCTGGGTTTCATTGTGGAAAAAGGCAAAACAATGTACTTAGGGCACAGAAATCCAAGGGTGAAGTAGTATTGATGATCACCAAGCATGTAAGAGACCTGAGGTTATATCGGATGACTTAAACATGACAAGGCAGTAGGTAGGCAAATAGGATGCTGTGATTCATATGGAGGAGTATCACCAGCAAAAAGACAGAGCTGGTGTTGCTTCAAACTGATAAGACAACAAAGTAAGGAAGCTGCCACATACACATTTGTAGTACACTATACCAGAAGTGCAGATTCAATTTTAAACAAATGTTCCAAACTCAGTGGAAAGACAGGGTCAGCACTAAACAATTGTCTGCACAGTTAATGCTTTGAAAGCTTAATCTTATTTATTAAGGTCCAAGAAAATATAAAGTCATGAATCTCAGAAACATTAATTGGAAAGGCCCACTACATAAAAAAGGCATCCATGAAACTATTATGATATCCTTTGTTTTATACTATCTAGTTATAGCACTATGAATCTTCAAGGACATCTCCCTCCATAGAGCCACACCTCTGGAGTTATTTCCAAGCAGTAAAAGACAGCAAAGTGTGAGGACGCCCAGACAGTAGGTACATAGAGGACCCCATAATAGCAAGCTTTGAAGAATGACAAGGCCAAAGCCCGTCTATGGGGCACCTCATCCAAACCACAGTATCTAGTGAATGGATGGAGCAAACCCATGTGATAGCACAGCATACAGAAGATGCCTGAATGAGTGGAAACCACCCCTAGAAAGGGCCATGCCACAGGTGGCATACCCACTGGTGGTATGCCGTCTCTACAGTGACAATTTTACCGTGACTGACACTACAGTGACAACAGCGCCAGGACTCTATAATGTCAGCATGGAACCCTGGCACTGCTTTTTGGGGGTACTGCACCCCTCCTCAAAGCAACTCTGACTCAGAATAATTATTTAAATTAGTAGCAGGGGATAAGGGGTCCAAGCCTCCTGAAGAAAACTCAGTATGAAGTGACTCCCTTTATGCCGACTGCAAATGTGGTCAACATAAAGGAGTCACTGTAACGCCAGTTGACAACAAAATTGTCAACCAACTGTCATGGATCCCCCACTGGCAAGACCACAAAGCTCCCAGCCAGGTTTTTGAAAATATAAAATGCAAGATGCCAACAAGTCAGTAATGGTAGGACACAGGGGTGACCATGATCCTCATGGAAAATAACACAAAAAGACAGTAAGACCACATGCAGTCTAATATACGAGCAAAATACGAGCTCCATGGACAGTCAGAGAAAACAGGATAACTATGCTTTCATTTATAGTGAAAGGACATAAAACATAAAATAAAAAGCAGGAAGGGGGAGAACCTGACCCAATGCAAAGACAAATATCATTATGGGAAACAACAGATGGATACAAAGTGAAAACTCAATCAATAAGAAAGGGGTGATACACAAGCCATGCCAGTAGCAAAAGATTTGGGTGAACCAAGTGAATAGCAACCAGACAAAGTGTCAGGCTGGCAAGGAAATGCATATTATGAGTTGCAGTAGGATTCAATACAGCCCTCGGAAGGGACTTCAAAAGCAAGGAAGAACCATCAGGATATTACCATCTGAGCTACAGCCATGCCAATGTGAAGAAGCAGGTAAAAGAGTAGAGCCACAGTGGAGAGCATGGGAGGTCAGTATCCCATAAGGACAAGGTACCATCTTTCTGATGGAATGTTAAACTGAGGTTTTATCTGTCAGTTCAGGGTGGGTGTTAAAGATGCATGGTACTTCTTGAAAAGAGTAAGGGACTTTTCCCCACTGTCCTGGCCAGATTTCCTCTTTTCATGAAAATACCACCAACAGCTTAATTTGGTTCAATTTGTCAGTTTACACCTGTATCTCTCCCATCCTCCTCCAGAACAAGGTTGGAAGAAAACAACTCCGACTTCATCTCATTTCAACTAGTCGTTGTGACTGCCTCGCCTAATCAGGGGGCAACCAGTCACTGCCCTCCACTTCAGTCTTGACAGCTACCTCTCCCCACCTTGTCCCCTTCTACCTGCCTACCTTGCCCCTCTCCTTCCCGGCATTTCCTGACTTTTATCCTCCCTCCCTCCCTCTCCTTTAGAGCTCACCCTCACCCTCTACCCTCAGACAATGGCCTTCCTGCCTGCATACCCCTTCCCTCTCACCTGCAGTGCTTATTTCTAAGATTGCCCTTGGCTGGTATGTCATGCTACCTAATATTTGGCACATTTTGAGTTACTGGAATTTCCTAAGCCTCAGTATCTCACTTCTTTTTATTGTAACTATGTATTATTATGTTGACCTTTGTATGTATGTATGTATACCCTGCATTCCTTCGACGTGGAACCTTTGTAAATGAGCAGTTCCTGCTCAAAGGTATTTGTAATCCTAGATTTCAATAAAATAAAAATAAAAAATGAAACAAAATTGCCTATCCCTCCTTTCTCTGTTAATAAAAAAACACTTGAATAAATACATAAAGGTAGATCAAAGCACACATAACTGGACAGTGGAAAGTTCCCAACAGCGAAGCACACCAAATACTCATACCTGGCCATAACGGAGAAGATGGGTGGTGAGGAGATGGTGGTCAAGTTGCTCAGAGAACATCTGAGCTACAGACAGAAATCCCCAAAGAAAACAGAGCCATGACGTAACAGGGATGTAAGGTCCTGGAAGCTACAGGTACCAGAGGTAGCTGACAGCAGAGAGACAAGCCCCACCTATTGGGGGGGGGCTGACCAGAAGGGTCCATATTCATGCCCAAACAGAAGGGGGGGCACCGAAATCAAGTTGATGAGAGTAGGATAGAGCAACAGGAGATTCTCTAGGAGCAAAAGAAAGATGAACTGGCCACAAGAGGGACAATCTGTCCTTGAGCTGAGAAAACCACAGGCTTATGAACAAGCTATGAAAGGTTGGCACCAGGAATTCTACCAATGTGGGCCAGAGGCACAGTGACACTGTAATGAAACCAAAAAGATCCACAGAGTGAACTGCTGGTGAGACCTGTGGTCACCACCCAGTGTACAGGAAAGCTAAGGAAGGAAAAAAGACCATATTAGGTCTAGCCGCTGGTTTGGGAGATGTATGTCTCTCTCATTAGCTAGCTTCTCATTAGTTACCTACACATTGATTAGGGAATTGCACCTTAATTAAAGGAATCTAATTTAGGCAGTGCACCTTATATAAAGGAAGCCAATTCAAACAGTTACATTCTAGAATAGGGACTCAGCTGATGGGTGGTCTACCTTGATGTCTGGTAGCTGGGCAACTTTACAGCAGGGCCCCGGCATGAATACCAAAAGACCCCTTTCTCCAAATGGAGATAAAGGGCCTGATTCTCAAAGCTTCTGGCAGGGCACAGGGGGTTTGTGCTTCAAAGAATGATGCAAAGTGCCCCTTGTGCCTAAAGATGCATTGGGAGTGATTCTCAAAGATCTGCCTGAGTCAACCACAGACAGGCTGCCTGCCCCAAACAGGGCTTGCACCACCGATGCATCCAGAAATGGGCTGCAAAAAGGCTCTAGGGGGTATGTGGCAGATGCAAGCTGCCACAGCCCCATACATGTGATTCTCAGAAATCTCCCAGAGGGAGAAATCCTAAGTACCCTTAGACCAGCCAGCACTGGTCTAAGGGGATTTAGAAATTCTCCCCTGGAAGAATTGCCTGTTTGCGGCAATGTGCTGTGGGAGGCGACCCACCTACCAATCCCCAATGTGACCCAGGTGTTATATAACAAGTAGTTCCCCATCTCTGGTTATTGTGCACCCCCCTTCCTTGATCCCAGATGTGTCCCCCTTGTATATTAAAGTAATTATGCCCCAGTCCCTGGTTGGTTTTTCATCCCCCTCCCAGATCTCTCATAGCAGCCAGTTATATTATAAATTAATTCTCCCTGTCCTTGTGGTCTAGTGGTCCACCATCCTTGATAGCACCCATTATCATATTTTACATTACCTGCCCCCTAACCTGGTGGTCTAGTGGACCCCCTTCCTGATCCCCAATGCCACCTTTGCTGAAGTCAATGATATGCCCCCTCCCCGATGTTGCCCTATTAGGTTATCAGTAGCTCCCTTTCTGATCCCCGATCACAGTTGTAATAATAGACTTGAAGACACCTGTACCCTTGTTATCAAGTAACCCCCCCAACCCAGCAGGTAGTACCCATCTCACACCCCATCCTGTGACAGACCCGGCACCGGTACAGCCCCCCTCTTACCTCTGTGTCCGGCACTGACTGAACTGTCAATGCGTGCTGTAATGTACCATGTAAATGCAAAACCCTCCATCTGACTGGCAGCCAGTGCAGTTCTAACAGCACTGGAATTACATGACAACTTGGAGAGTCCCATCAGCAATCTGGCAGCAGCATTCTGCACCAGCTGAAGCTGGTGGAGGGTACCTCCACAGACCCCAAAGTAAAGCGCATTACTGTAATCGAGCCTAGACATCACAAAGGCATGTACCAGGGTAGGGAGGTCCTCAGGTGGAACTAGAGGTTTAATCCTGGTGATGTTCCTCAAGTGGTAGAAACTACTTTGGACAACAGATGATACCTGGGCTTCAAACGTCAGTCAGTCATCAAGGAACACGCCAAGATTGTGCACCCTAGAGGAAGCCATCAATGGTGTTGGTCCCAGGAAGAGACCAGTTGCAACACCTGAGGCAATCCTATCACACCTTTGGTTCAACTTCACTACCAGGACCTGTGTCTTAATGGGGTTCAGTCACAATGAGCTAGAGGACATCCAGTCATAATCTTGGCCAAGCAGCTTTTAAGCACATCCACAGTGTCAGATGTTCCAGGGGCAAAGAAAAGATACAACTGGGTATCATGAGCACAGCAACGAAAACCCACATTGTACTTCCTAATGAGCTCAGCCAGGGGCAGCATGTATACAGCAAACAACACTGGAGAAAGGACCGTACCCTGAGGTATGCCACAGGACAGGAGGCTCGAGTAAGAGGAGAAGTTCCTCATCACTACCCATTGCCTTCTGTCAAAGGGGTAGGATTAAAATTAGCAGATGACAGTGCTGGCAAGCCCACAGTACTCTGAGATAGTCAAGCAACACAACATGGTCTACTGTGTCGAATTCTGAGGAGAGATCAAGGAGGAAGAGAATGAGAATTGACCCCTCCCCTCTATCTCTCACCCTAAGGATGTCATTGTGCACCTGACCAAATGTTGTTTCGGTGCTGTGCTTAGCACGAAATCCAGACTGGAGAGGCTTGTAGATGTTAAAGGCCACAAGCTGTTGCACCACAATATTCTCTACAGACTTACCCAGAAATGGAAGGTTGGAGACAAGTCAGTAATTTGCCAAGATGTCAGAGTCTAAAGATGTCTTTTTCAGAAGAGGTCTCACCAGAGCCTCTTTCAAGGAATCTGGAAAGACCCCCTCTGACACAGAACACCGGACAATCAAGGTGAACACTGGGCCAACTGAACAGGCACATCCCATCAAGAAACACATTGGTACAGGGTCCAGTTCACAAGATGTGTGCTTCAGCCCAGAAACAACCTCAATGACCCGGCCACCTTTATTGGTTTAAACTCATCCCAAAGAGGAATAGTTCCTCTGTGATCCCTGCTGAACAGAGGACATCCTGTCAGAGAAAAACTGAGCAAACTCCTCCCTCAGAGGATCAGAAAAGCTTTTTTCAGCTGCAGACAGGCTGGATTTAAAAGCCTTTCTACAATCCAAAACAGCACATCTGGTCAGTTTTTCCCTGCAGCAATCTCCCTGGACAGGAACTCTGCCTTCTTACAGTTGATTGCCCCCTGGTACTCACTGTAGTGAGTATATGTAGATCCAGTTTGATCTCCTCTAGCCTGGTCTTCTGTCAGCAACACTCTAACTTCCAACCCTTAATCATCGTCATCTTGAGCTCTCCACCAAACCATGGAGACCTCAAGTGAGAAGATTTGGGTCACCCATGGACTGGTGCAAGGGCATCAAGAGCATTAGACATCACCTTATTAGAGGCAGCAACCACCCCACTTGTGCCCTTTGCACATGCAGCTCCTGCACTAGATACGTCAGCCACCACCAGAAATTCCTCCAGTGACAATCCCCTCAAAGAGTGTTAGCTGACGCGGCTTCGGTGCAAGCTGCTGTCTGATGCAGCTTGTGCCATTCTATGCCTTTTTTGAGAATCGGGCCCAAAACAAGTAAGTGGCCAATTCAGGCAGAATAATATTATATTTGTATGAAATACCATTAAGGGGCACCAAATTCTCTGTTTATACAGATTTATGCAATAAGCAGTAGCACATCTAATGGAAAAGCTCATATAAAGTTTGTGAATGAGCAAGCATTGAGCAACTAATAGTGTGTGTGATGTTTGGCTGTCTCATTAACTAGCTCCTTACTAGTTACCTATATATTGGCAGGGGATTGCACCTTAAATAAAGTGAGCTAATTTGTACAGTGAACCTTATACAAAGGAAGCCATTTAAGGCAGTTGCATTTTAGAATAGTTAGCTGGCTGATGGGTGGTCTACCATGTCGTCTGGTGGCTGGGCAACTTCACAGCAGGGCCCTGATGTGAATACCAAAAGGCAACCAATTTTATTGGAGATAAAAGTAAGTGGGAAATTCAGTCAGACAGAATATTATAGTTATAAGATTTGCCATGCGGGGAAGAGTGTGCACTGAATTCTGTTTTTAGTTGGCTCAGCCCATACCCTTTTGGAAAATATTGAGCAGAGCCAGCAGCAGGAGCAGAATGTGCAAGACCCTTGATGACCAGTGTGCACAGGTAACCCCCCATGACAAAAAGGTAAGGAGTGACCTCACAAAACTAGGTAGGCTTCAACAGCCAGAAACAAATCCCAAATGACTGGGACAGCCCAGAGATTACCCAACCACATTAGAACCAGGTAGTACCTGGATTACAACCACCTAGGCCAAACTGATGGAAGGAAAGGTAGGTTGTGTAGGAACTCAACAGTGCATGATAACAAACATGCCCACCTTAATAGTATCAAGAAATAAGGATGGGCAAGAAAGGCATAGAAAAGCCACCCAAAGAAAACCTAACCCTTAAGCCAAGTAGTACAATGCTAGGAAGGGTAGGGCAGCTCTAAAAGCTACACCACTGAAGTAAAACCAAGGAAGAGCAACCAGGAGCATGAGTAAGAAAAACCTGGATACCACAGGGACCACAAAAAGTATCTAATGAAGAAAGGAACAGGCGGCATAGGAAATGGCTGCCAGTTGCACTGTCATGATTACCAATGCTGTATGGAATGCAACAGGCATCAAAGGGCCATCAGGCAAGCTGACCACAAGAGAAGCTGAAGACAGAAACTACCACCAATGACTGTGAATGACTGAAAACACAAGTCAAGAAAAATGATCATATATGTTTGTCTATGGCAGCAAATGCAAAAAGGTAGGCATCCAAAGGTATCGCAGCACCCACGGTCACAAAAAGACACATTGCACAAACATGAGGCATAGTTCTAGTGAGAATAGCCATAAAAGTCACTGAGCCAGTTACAGGTAGAGTATTGTAGGAAGACAGAATAGTACAAATCTTCTGGCCCGTGAACCACTGGCAAGAATTAAGGTGGTGCCAAGCCATCTGGGCAACAATCATCATCTGCAGTGGTACCACAGGAAAAGAGTGGGATGTAGAAACTATCCCAGTCCTCAACTCCCAGAAGAACAGTGAGACAAGAATCCTACACATGAGAAATAGGTGAGACAGCCTACAAGTTCCAGCCTGCTACATTGACAAGAGAAGAAACCATATCCCATCTTCAGTATCGAGGAGAGGATGGGAAACAAACCTGACTGAATGGTCAAATCCCCATACAGCAATGATATTAGCAATGGGGGTTGAGTAAATAATAAATATATGAGGTCAGTATCTCTGGATGTATTCAGAGAACAGAGGCAAAAAACAGCAGAATGGAAGCTGTGGAGACTAGGACAGCAGCACTAGATGAGAAACACAGCTTTGATGATGTTAAGGTCAAGAAGAAATCTAGTAATGAGCAATGGGCCTGTAATGGTACCTGAACAATAACTAGGGACTGCCTAACAAGCAACATCAGGCTACCTGGTGAAGTCACTGAAAATAGTGCCAACAAGGTGACTCATAAAGGGACCAGAGATTCAAAAAGCCTTGACAGGGCAGCAACAATGATGACAGATGCAATGAAAAATTCAGTAAACAAGGATAGCCAGAGTGGCAGGAGGACGCAACAAAACTAAAAGAATGGGGACAGAAACTACAACATATTGGCACATTTAGTCAAGTGAGAAACAGGCTGGCAGACAGGTGTGACAGGGATGACCAGACCAGCACAAAGGAAACCCTAGGCTACCCACCATGCACAAATGACAAGGTGATGTGGCTACCAGGGATGGTAACACATGAAAAGCACCATGAAACATTGCAAGTAAGAAGCAAACAACAAGAATGCTGACTGCAAGCTGGCCATGGTTCATGGAGTAACACAGAGAAGAGCTAACAAGGCAGCAGGAATAGCTGCAAAGGGAAGCCAGAAGATGAACAGTAAGAAAAAAAATCTGCTGGATGGTACTGGGGCTAAAGTCAGAGTCTGCAACTGATCTAAGCATCAACTGGATGGCTGGATTAGTACAAACAGTTAACAGTGAGAACGTTGACAGTGCAAATGGCAATAGCCTCAGGAGAAAAATCAAAGAACACAATCCAGAGTGGTATAAACCACAGCTAGGCAAAGCCAGGTGATAACCAGCAATGAGAGAGCAAGAAGACAACATAAGGACTAAGCACAAAGCCAGCAATTGGCTATGGTGTCAGAAAGTCAGGCAAAGTGGTCACACTAGACAATGAGAACACTGATGCCAAAGAAGGTGAGATTCTCTGGAGTGAAAACAGAGAACAGAGTCAAAGACAGCAGCAAGAGTGTCAGCATGGTAGAACCAGGCAGCAAGCAACCAGAGAGCCAAGGGTCAGCATCATGGCCCAAGCACAGAGTCAGCAACTGACTATGGTGCCATAACAGTAGCCAGAGAAGCTGGATTCAAAGATGAGAACCTGAGACACACCAGAGACCACCCCCCTCCCCTGAGGAGACCGGAGGTCGCGAGGGCCTGCTCTGAAGCCCTCCCTGCCCGCAGAAGCCCCGAACCCGAGACACACCAGAGACCACCCCCCTCCCCTGAGGAGACCGGAGGTCGCGAGGGCCTGCTCTGAAGCCCTCCCTGCCCGCAGAAGCCCCGAACCCGAGACACCCCAGGTAATTTCTACCTTGATCCAGGCTGCTGCCACCATTGTTGGCCATCTGGCACCTTTTCTGAAACGGCCACAAGCTCCCCTGCTCAGCACATGAATCCCGGCCAGAGTAGCACCTCGAGTTGCTGCCCAGGCTCAAACGGAGCAGAACTGTTACTTTTGTGCCTGATTTTGAAACTTTTAAAATGAACCAGCTAAAACTATTTACATTTGCCTGTAACTGTATTTAAAAGCTTAGAGTCACTGCAAGCCCAGGACCTGTGTTCTATCTGAAATCCCCACCCCTGTGCAAATCTCACTGGGGAGTGTTTGTTAATTTGTAAAGTGCATTTCCAGTTGTAACTGAATTACCCCCCTGTGAAAAACTCATTTGGGGACTGTTTAACTTCTAAGTGCATTTCCAATGTGCAGAATTTCAGTTTGCCCTGCTAGTAATCACCTTCTTTTTTGAATCACAATAGTACCTGATAGCCCACAGCCCATTTGAACCAGCTAAAACTATTTGCTTTTGCCTGTAACTGTATTTAAAAACTGAGAGTCACTGCACACGAGACACACCAGGTAATTTCTACCTTGATTTTTTTTTCTTCTCCATTAGCTCCTTATATTGTTTTGCCACTAGAGGGAGCCTGATTAAGTTTGAACAATTTGCTCCTAATACCTCACTTGTCACATTTTACTGCTCTCTAGTAGCTGTTTTCACTTGGTGATCACCCCCTCATCACTCCCTCATCACCCCCTCTCCAATCGTCGAAAGCTATCCGGCCTTTGTGCACTCCCCAGATCAGCCCTCTTCCTCCTGCTCCTGTCAGGCAATGTCCACCCCAATCCCGGGCCTAGCAGCACTGGTCCTCCCCCTGAAATCTCCTGGGCTACGCATTGCTTCTATGAACATCTGTAGCCTCCTGAAAAACTGGACTCTCTACACTGCTGGTGACGCTTCATAAACCTGATGTTGTCCTGGTTGAAACCTGACTGTTCCCTCCACTCCTAACTCTCATGTCTCTCTCCCTGCTACACTCTCCACCGGTTGGACCATGTTGGCAGGAGAGGTGGGCTGTGTCTTCTATTTGAAGGATTCTCTCATGGGGCTACCACTCCCCCGCCCTGACCTCGACCATAAGGCCCAGGCACTTACTCTAAAAGCTTCCCTGACCCAGCTTGAGGCCCATTATTCCTAACCGTAGCCTACATACCCCTCAAGAACCAATCCCAGGCCCTGGGCCCACTAATTGACTACCTCACCTCCCTACCCAACTCGTCGGACAAATCTTGGTGGGCGACTTGAATATAAACTGGCTCTGCCCTCGCCCTCCTCCCACCGTGAGGCTTTCATTCAATTGACCTAATTCAACTGGTCACACAGCCTACTAGAAAACCCTGGGGGACAAGCACCCTCCTGGATGTGGTCCTCACCAACAGGCCAATCCGCGATCCACAACATCCAAATCCTCCTGAATGCCTCAGTGACCACTCCCTGTGCTTTTCAACTGGGAAACCCCTCGGCCCTCATCCCGGTCAAACCACCTCTCGAAGCGGCTTAGGCGGGGGACTCCATAGGCCTTAAGCGCTTCCTTGCCCACACTGATTGGTCCCCTCTGACGAGGGCAACCAACATTGACTTGGCCCTGGCCTTCTTTGTAAGCACTTTCAACTTTGCCTGTGATATCTTTGTTCCATAACTGCTAGGAGGTCCAAAGTGAAACATGCCCCTTGGATCACCCTGCCCTACTGTGGCAACTTAAGCAACGCCGACATCTTTGGCACCTGTTGTTGCTACTGGCCGTTCAGCTGACAGGCAGTCCCATGCTGCCGCCTCAACCAGTGCACCTGGGCCATCCGCAAAGCAAAGGCGGAATACTACCAAGCCTCTTCTACTCTCCTCCTGGGGAACCCCAGGTGCTTCTGGGACAACATCAAGCAACTGAATGGTCACTCCCAGTCCCTCTCCTTCTCTTCTCAACATCAATGGTACCGTCTCCTCTGACCCTGCCCTCATTGCCACCCACCTCAATAACTCTTTACCGATCTTAGCTCAGTACTTCCTGGTAACTTTTTCAGTCCACCTCCTCCATCTGTACCACCACCCATTGCCCGCCCCTCTTTCCACCTATGTCGTGTCACCATGCAAGAAGCTAGGCCTTACTTGCTAAAAGCCCTAAAAGGTAACACCATTGGTAATGACTCACTTGATCCCTGCCTTTTACGTCAGGTCCTGGATCAGGTCCTCTCACCTATTACGTGCATTTTCAACAAATCACTCTGTCTCGGACAATTCC
The DNA here is from genome assembly GCA_016271365.2 of Neoceratodus forsteri. Lineage (NCBI taxonomy): Eukaryota > Metazoa > Chordata > Ceratodontiformes > Ceratodontidae > Neoceratodus > Neoceratodus forsteri. The sequence goes on from CM028130.1 coordinate 1,253,904,327, forward strand.
CCTCTGCCTGGAAGATTGCCACAGTTACCCCTGTCCATAAAGGTGGTGACAGGACTCTTCCGGGTAACTACCGACCCATCTCAATCCTCTCCCCCCTCTCTAAGGCGTTAGAGAAAATTGTGGCGTCCCAAGTCTCTGACTACCTCTGTAAGTACAATGTTCTCTGCCCTGAACAACACAGGTTCAGAGCAGGTCACAGTACCAATACAGCACTCCTGGAATTTTCCAACTTACTCCATGCCTCCTTGGACTCTGGTGCCCTGGCTGGTGCTATATTCATTGACCTGTCTAAAGCATTCAATACCGTTTCGCATCCTCTTTTGCTCTCCACCCTCGACCTAATAGGCTTTGCCTCAGGACCTGTTTCCTGGTGCACCAGCTATCTCTCCGCCTGCTCCCAATGTGTGAAAGTCAATGGTACTCTCTCTGAAACATGCCCCATTCGCTCTGGGGTGCCGCAGGGCTCAATTCTTGGACCCCTACTATTCTCATTCTTTCTTAACTCCCTACCCAGCAGTTGTACGGGTAAGATGCTTCTCTATGCTGATGATGCTGTTCTCGTTGCCTCCCACAATGACCCCATGCTGCTACAGAACTCCCTCCAACTAGTCTTTGACTCTGCAGCTACCTGATTCACTGAGCACCGACTTGTTATCAACCTTAAGAAAACAAAAACGATGCTCTTCTCCCACCCCCAAAATAAGTACAGCAAGTTTCCCTTAGCTGTCCACTCCACACCCAATCTCGTCATTGACCAGGTGCAGTCCTATAAATATCTTGGTATAACCTTTGACCCTGCACTTTCATTCCATGGACATATATCTGCCCTAAATTCTGTCGCCAACTCACGGCTAGGCATTCTTTACCGGCACAAGAAATGCCTCCCTCCTGATGCCCTCCGCCTGGCTGTCACCTCCTCTGTCATGTCTCTCATTGACTATGGCCTTCCGGTCTATGGCTCAGCAGATCAGACTGCCCTCAACAAGGTTCGCCTCACAGTTAGTTAATAAGGCCTGCAGACTTATCACTGGTGCTCCCAGACTCACTCACACATGTGAGCTGTACACCCTGGCTACCCTACTCAACCTGGAAGAGCGACTCATGTATCAGACATGCCAGCTCACCTTTAAAGCCCTGCGTGGCCTATCCCCCATAGGCCTATCCTACTCCATTCGCCGTACTGCACCAACCCTGATCACGTGCAGCTCGTTAAGAGCTACCCTAGTTATTCCGAGAGCCAGGACCTCTCAAGGTCAGAGGGCATTCCCCTACCGTGCGCCCCACTGGCATAACTCCCTCCCTGCCAGTGTCTCAAACTCACTAACCTTAGCTTGCTTTAAGCCCAGGCTCAGAAACTTCCTGCTTAGCTCTTGCAAATGCAACTGCCGCTAGCCTAGTGTAAAAAAAAAAAAAAATATATATATATACTCTGTTTGACAATGCTCACTGGCGGCTCCCCCTTCCTTTCCCTACTAATTCCTCCTCCCCTATCTCCCTCCCTTCTACCCCCACCAGCTCTCCCCCGACCATAAGTTTTGCACCTTTTGTTATCTTTTGCTTCGTTGGAGATTGTATTCTATTGTAACAAAATTGTAATTGAACTGTAACTTTTTTGTTTGTAAGTACTGTGTCCCTTGTACTACTGTTCTGATGTTCTCTTTGTGACGAGGTACCTTTGTAAATGAGCCTCTGGCTCAATGGTTTCTAAACTGATGTTTAACTAAATAAAATAAATAAATAAATAAATAAATACAGAAATTACAGATGGCATTAGCAGAGCTGAGTTCTACAGCATTAAATGGCAGTTCATCCCATTCTGTTCATCATTACTAAGCACATATTCAGGAAATTGATCTTTTATCATTTACTGTTCATTTGCAACTGAGCCTTATTCTGGAGTTGAAATCATAGCCCCTTGCACGTTATGTCAGTCTGTTGCTGTGGAAATGGACATGATGTCTCAGATGGAGCATTGTGACCAGTTTCATCATGGGCATCAGCTGTGCGTGAACTGTACAGGGCAAAGCATGGATTTTCTTATAAATACCCTTAGTAATAAAGAAAGGAATTAACAGGTTCAGGGCAGGTTGAGACATATATAAAGGACTGATAAGGATGAAGGGGTTAACTGAGAGAGAGGTGGACTAGACCAGTAAGGTGCAAGACCTACTGGACATTACAAAATTAACCACCAGTGCTGGGCAGACTGGTTGATCTATCATCCTTTTTTTCTACAGTCACTTCTATGTATCAATGTAACAAGAAGGGGTTCACAAAATGGTGATAGAGGTCCACATGTGTTCCACCATCTGTTGTACACCAGTGCCTTGTACAAAAATGATCCTTAAAAAAAAATCAAGCCCTGCATATTTTTGTGTATTATCATCAGATCCGACATGTAAAGCTATCTGGACACTGTTTAACAAAAGTAAATATATTTTAGGTATACTGTATATAACAGCTGAAGTAACAGTACTAAGCCGAAAAGGTAATGCAGAATAGAGTTTAAATCCTGGTGTGTGAAATACTAAATGAATAAATGACAGGTCAATCTCCACTCCACAAACAGCATTCCTACCTTTTTCTCAACAGGCACTTTGTTGTAATAACGGACAGAATCTTTACCCAGGAAGTCAAACTCAACCACATGCTTATCTCCATCAAGCTCTGGGTAAAGTTTAATGTGCTCCACTCGCAGGGAACAACAGCCCACAGTATCTGCCGTCTCCCCTTCCTCCTTTTCATTACCGGCTCTAAGAGCCAACTAGAAAAAAAAATGGAAAACAAACTTATGAGGATGAGCAAGGGTAGAAACAGACTTTTTCAGCTGAACTTCTTATGTGGAAAGTTTAGGTACCTAACAAAAAACTGGAAACCCCAAATTGTAACTGTAGTTAAGAAAACAGAATTAGAGACTTGCAGTTATGGTTTTACTGATTGTGATATCAGAAATTACAGTGAGCATTGGGTCTCATAGTTGCTGCACATTTTGCTTTGTCAAAAGAATTACATACTGTGGACACATGCACTTAACTTATTTTAATTTTCATTGCAAGTCTAATTACTCATGAAGCTACTGCAGACTGATTGGTTGTTCTGTTGTGTTGTGTGTTGCCCTTTTAGAAATGCCTGGTGCAGCTCAGAGATGCACTGCACCCACTTGTCTGATGCACATTTTTATTTTTGGAAAAAAGCCCTCTAAAAAACTAACATGATTAGATGCATCATTGCAATATGCCGTCACAACTGGGCATATTCTGGGCTTAACATCTTTGCTGGGGTTAATGGTCCTCTGCTGTGCCTCGGACTATCAACAACCCCAACTGTGCATTAACCCTCAAGAAATGCTGCTTGTTCAGGCTTACTGCTTAATTATAAAAGTTAAACAGATCATGTAGTATACATTTCATCATCTTCATCCAACCTTCACACACACACTGCCCTGCCAGTTTTCCCTTCTTTGCCACTGGCTCGTGTTCATTATATCACTCTTGTTCTGCTTAGCTCTTAAAGCTGTACTCTGGCACAACATTCAGAATACTAGAAAATCTACTTTGATGAATGCATGGGATAAGCACAAAAGAATCATATTGGAAAGGAAGGGGCAATGAAGAAAGAGCTATAGATCAGGTACAGTCTGCGGTGATGGTGTAGGTAGTGAGGAATGGGCAGACTGGATGGGCCAAGTTGTCCTAATCTGCTGTTAAATGTTATGTTTCTGTGCTAGTTCTGGCAGTATTATAGAGAATAATGTATTGGATGTCGTACACAACAAGGCTGCACTTCCTTCAAGAGGGTGTCATAACAACCAGCTGACCACGGGAGTGAAGCTTGAGAGGTCCACGGTTGTTATGACAACCTTGAGAAGGAAGCGCAACACTGTGTACAGCATCAAATATATTACTCTCTAGTATATGGGCCCTTTTTTCTATTTTCACTGAACTACCATCTGTAAGACAGGCAAAAAATGGTGCTGCCATAATTAATCACTAGTGTCATCCAAAAGTGTCATGGAATGCAGCATGAGTGAAAGTGAATGAAGCCTGTGATCAGTGTGATGGTTTTGAACAGAACTTCAGATTGCGCTTTGGAGTCAATGTTGTTATGGTTTGGTAGTGTTGTACTCAATAGGGTACAACAACTTCCTGATGTCACTAATATACTACAACAGCTCTGGAATTGCTTCTGTTGTACTATTCATAACAGCAATCTTCCGTATGCTATAGTGCTTTAATTGCAGGCTCAATATGTTTCTTTAGGAAAAACAGTTCAAACACCATGTTTGCCGTTCTGTAGTCAATCAATATTTGCAAATATTATATACTATCAAATAAAATTGTCATAAGAAACTTCAGTTACCGTAATCAAGATGACTGCATTTTTAATATTTATGTCTGTCCATTTGTAACCCAAATGCCACGACAGCAGAGAAGTAACAGGCAGGAGTTTCCCCCTCAGGCTGTAGAATTTGGAGAGCTGAAACTGACCATGCATAAATACCCTTGCAGCATCTTTAAGACTAAAGATCAATCTTTGATCAAATGAGACAGTACGTGAAAAGTCATAGAGCTTGCTTAAACTTATTCATCCTCACAGGCTCCATGGCACTGAGCGAAGGGGTTTGCTTGGCATGCTGGTGACCCAGGTTCACACCCTGAGCTTGGGTACCAGGAGCAGAGATTGGCAAGGGAGGGGTTCCAAAAGTATCCATTGGACACTTCCCTCCCGGGGGGGGGGGATCTGCCTTGGGACCTGCGGGCGGATTGGTGGTGAACTTGGGGATGTGCTGCCTTGACATGTCCCCTGCATGCCCCCACCCCAGGAATACCCTGTGAGCTAACACAAGGCCAAGACGGCAGTAGGCAGGGGCACAGAAAAACAGAAAAACTATGCCTGATTGACTGGATGATGAGTGCCTTGGCCCCTGTCACCCAAAGGCCTGGAGCCAGCCCCGCAGCACCCGAGATGCGAAGTAGGCCACAAGGCCAATCCCCCCAGAGAGGGACCCTCCCAGCATAGGGATATGCGGGCTACCCAAGGTAGGCTGCAATTGGGACTGGGAGAAGGTGGCAGGAGGTCAAGGGTGCCAGATAGGGCACGGGCACTCTGAAAGGGTGGCTGTAGGTGTGGGAGGTGACTAAACAAAAACAAAAAAAAAAAAAAAAAAAAAAAAACTTTACTCACAACCTTTAGAAAGGAACAATGCTTTGAACCCTTTCTAAACAGTAAAAGATGGGTGAAACCCCAAAACAGGAGAAGCTGCTAAGTTAGTCAACCCCTTACCTTTACCAAACTCAAAAATTTTACACTACTTACAGTACTTTCTTGTTATTCAGGGAAAAAAAAACCATTGTCACTGTTTGCCTTCATGTTCAGGGCAGATTTTATTCTATTACAAAACTTCAGTCTGTGCTTTTGAGTGATCTATGCTGGGCATTTTGCTCTTTGTAAAACACATTGTTTTTTGTTCTTTCATAATTTATTATTCCAGGGTAACCCAACTGAGCTGCAAAATCTTAACATAAATGGGGCCCTATTTTCAGCTGAGAGGACAAAACCAGCAGATTTAAGTGGCTTGTTCATCTTCAGTCTGTTTTTTCAGAGTCTTTCATGCCATTGATTCAGGGAGGCAGCATAGTGCAGTGGTTTAAGGCTCTGAGCTGCAAATCTGGTCTCATCCAGCAGACCAGACCTGTGTCTGAATCCCACAGATTCCACTTGCATACTGTGTGACCCTGAACAAATCACTCAACTTCCCTGTGCTTCCAGGTCGCACCTGTAAAAAAGCTTTCAGCTTAGTGTGCTACTCCTGGTTGAACAACTAAAAATAATAAATGATTCGTATTGAGTCAAATAATCAAACTTTGTACCATAAATAGAAACAAAGCTGGGAGAATGCTGGTGTGGGCTATTAAGAAGCAAGAAGCAGAGTGCAGCATTCCATCCATTAGGACAAATGGGGAGCACTACCATCTAATGTGACATACATAAAATAACAGTCTCTTTTTACAATATTCTTGACATATCAGGTAGGGAGAAGTCTTCAACTCTTGTTGTGATCTTTCTAGACAGATTTCGGCTGCCAGCTGACAGGTTATTGTACATTCCTGTACAGGGAATTAACAGAGGTGGAACTGGTGGCACCCTTGGCAGATATGAAGACAGGGAAGGCTGAGGGGAGCTTCCTACAGTGTTTTTAAGGGTGGTTAAAAACGCACTTTCAGAAAGGCTTTTTGGAGCATCGTTGTCAGCTGACCTTAAAACTGTGCTTACTACTTTTCACCCAAGGAAAAGAAGGATCATACATGCTTACAGTTTTTATCCCTGATAAATTAGGGCAACAAGATGTTGTTGAAGATGTTAGTTTTCCATCAGTGATCCACCTGGATCAAACAGCTTTCACTAGGTGCTGCAATTTGGAAGTAAGGAACAAATGAATGTTAACTAGAATTTGAACCCATACTTGCTGAAAATACTTTTCTACTCCACTACCAGCTGTGCTACCTGGACAACTGGCTACCTAGAGGACCCCAAATACATTACTTTCACTGAATTCACAACGTGGAACAGCATAAATTAGAATCAAATTTTTCACTATGGGTAGCTTGAACCAGATAGCATTCACTGGTTCTTGAACATGGTCATAAATGCAGGTGATTAAGAAGATCTGATGGTGAAAAAATCCCTTTAATATGGTAGAATAGGTGAACCTTTTAAAAGTTAATGCTTGAACTTTTGCCCAAGGTTCAGCAACTGGGCTAAAGTACTTCACTCTTCACTTTTGGGACAGGTCTGAACTGACTAAATTCTGCCTTATTCCCCCACTGCAGGTCCACATATCTGGAGTGCCCTCTCTCCCCTTTTCACTCTGGTCTGGAGGGCACCTCAGTGACTATTAGGGTGGAAGATAATATACATTAAAAAAGGGAAAAGCTGAAGAAGCAGTTTACAAGGAAAGAGAAAGGCAAAATGATTTAACCAGGAAAGGCACACTAAACCAGAACTTGTTTCCAGGTGTGACCTGGGAGCACAAAGAAGTCAAGTAACTTGCTTACAGTCATGCAGAATTCAAGTGGAGCTGATCGGATTAAACCCTTTTACAAAGTTTCCCTTCATACAGACTATATTCTCCAGTTCCTGTCACATTCAGAGGAATCATCCCAGCCCTTCTCGCACTACTGGAGAGTTTCTTAACAATACTAACTTTTAATGTCACTCTTCATATGAGTAAAGTAATGCCTGTCTTGATAGGTGATGCATGTTTCCTGGTGCACATCTTACCCTTTAGATGGTGGTGCCTCAACTAAATAAGTATGTATGGGTGTTCTTACCCAAGAATTTGTCTGTGTTGTATGGGTTGAACCATCCACCACTAGTGTTCCAGATGGACAATGACCTAGCAAGATGGAGATTACTCCTATTATTGTTATTAGGCTGTCAGAACACATTCAAGGGCCAGCTTCTTATTTTAAGCCATACAATTTCTGCATAAGAAGTTTTTCAGCTCACTGCACTGCTTTAACATTCTTTCTCTGGGGATACAAGTAGCCTAGTATTCAATGCCCCATTCCCAAAGTCCCTTACACAAAAGGAGCAGCTTTTATTGATTTTATCTGGTAGCACATCTGCAAACAGTACACCATTGGTTTATTGAATTGTGGACTCCCACTTGTCTGCCTCTAGAGGCGGTAAAGTGGCACAAGATCCATAGTCTGCAAATCCATGTACAGGAACATGGAGTTTTTGGTGTAGGCAACCATGTGGATTTATAATGTCAGCCTCAGTCTGTGCAGAGGAGCTGAATCAGCATTTCCCAGTGTTGTTCAACCCTCTTGCCATTTACTTCTCTTTGGGGGTACTCCAGTTTTCCCAGGTTCCTGGTGGCCCAGAGTTCCAGATTGGAAGGGACCTTAGCATCACATTGTTGGGTGGTTTATTCCAAGGGGTGTTCCTCCAGTCATTTCAGAAGTTAATTTGAATTCCACATAATTATTATTTTTTTTATGTTAAGTGCCTACAGATTCAGCTTATTTATGATTTACTCAGTTTGATTAGGTAGAAGAAAGTCAGAAGACCCATCAAGTCTACCTCTCCACACCATGTGGAGTAAAGCATCCAAGTGCCCAAAAAGTATTTATCAAGAGAGCCCTCAAAATGCTCAAAATCTGACATATCAACTGTGTACTGCAGTAACTTATTCCATAGTTTAGCAGCTCTTATCATGAAGAAGTATTTCCTTTTATTTTTGTTTGCCATTGGCACAAACAATTGCCTATTATTGCATCTAAGCATACTAATTTTATTAGCAAACTTAAACCCACAGTCTGCAATATTTTGCTCTCTGTTCTCCTACAATGAGGCTCTTCAACTTCAGCAACCCAGTTAGAGAAAGGATATATTCCTTCCAAATCCATTTAGCACAGGCCTATTCTAACATTACAGAGGACTTATGTCAAAAGTGGCAGAATGAATTAGGAGGGGGAGATAGATCAGGAGGATTGGTGCAAGTATTCCAAGGGACTGCATTCTTCCCATTCAGCCAGGCACAAGCACTTGAATTTTGTCTTCTTACAGAAGATGCACATTATCCTTATAAGATATCATTTATGCCCTCAGACTACTTGTATGTGTGTCTCCATTGTAAGTAAAGTCAAGGGACTTCTTGCACACAACATAAAATTGCCCAGAATTAATTACATTCTGGCTCAGTATTAAGCAAGTCCTATAATTATGGTGGGAAAAGGAGTTACCAGTACTCTAGCTTGGTGCTATCAATCCCCTTGGGGTTTTGGACCCTGGACTAGATGAGTTCTACATCCGTCTCTTTTACTGTGGCCAAGAAGTGTATCATGCAAAAATGAGTGGCACCTGAGGTGCCCATACCTAGATTATGGCTGCGGTAGGTTTAAGCTATGATCCCCCAGGAAAAAAAAAAAATATTTGTTCTCAGAGAGTGGAACCTGAAAATTCAAGTGAAAATAGGCTCCAGTCATGAAATCATTGGAAGCGGGTATTTTGGTAGAGCATGTGATTTAGTACTGGGCTCTTCTTTTGGATTCCATGGCAGCTGGGATGTCCTTGGGATGATCTTGTCCTTCCTCAGCATATTAGATCATGAGAGGTCGGAGTGCTGTGTTCCTATACCATTCCAGCTCTAATCCTCATTGGCAGGACCCTGATTTCCTGCAGGAAGAATGTCCCTGGTCCATTTCTGACCTAGTCTGGTCAGCTGATCTAGTCTGGAATATAGTTGTATGGATATGATCTCCTAAGGTACATCTTTTAAAGGTGTTATGACATGAGTAGTCTAATTTAAGTGCTTTAAAATATATACCTCTTCTCTACATTTTGGTGTGCTCTTAAGATATATGCCCAGTCTGCAACCATATTAAATAATGACTATTTTCCTGTTTTATGCTTGGTGTACAACTTTTATATATTCCCCAGACCTTATTTAACTTTAACACAGCACACAGACAAAAAGCACTGTTAAGCTGAAATGTCTAGGCATCCTACAATGTTGAATTTCTTGGTTGGCCAAAGGACACATGCTTGTAATGGTGTTCGCCAACCATGTGTTATTAGAGGTTACTTGTGTATGATGGTCAGCTATGTAGTGTACATTTCCTTCTTATGTATTTGTGTGACTTCCATATGTGAAAGTTGTTTCCCATATGTTCCATGGTAGATTTGATTAAAGAGAATAACACATAGATGGAACAGACTACAAAGAGACATAGTCCATTAAGTCTGTCCTGTTTTTATCTAGAATTCCTCAGTTTTTTTTTTTTTTAGAGCTCCTACTCTTCCATTTTCTTCTAATTACCCTTGTGTATATATCCTATTGAATGTGAACTATGAGATAGTTTTTGCATTAATCAAATTACTGGATAGGCTGTTCCACCTATCAGTCACCCTCTATGTAAAGAAATATGTTCTTAAGTCCTTCTTGAAGTTCCCTATGATAGTATTCAGTCTGGGCCCTTGAATGTTGTATTAGTTCATAATTTAAATAAATCTAAGGAGTCTCCCTGTTGTGTCCCTGCATGTATTTTTAGGTTTTTTTCATACTCCCCTTTCCTCTGAGTATATATTTAGGCTATCCAATCTTTCTTGATCAGTCCTACATTGCTGCCCCCTGATAATTTTTGTTGACCTCTGCTGATGAGTTAAACAAAATAGTAAACAACAGTTCTTCTGTGTGCTGCTCAGGTTCACAGTGAATAGATGACTTTATTGGGACTTGAACTTGGGTTTCTTGTTTCCCAAGCCTGTCTTCTAAACTGAAGGCCACATTGTATTCCCTGTTTTCCCAAAATATATCCATTTATTTTTTTTTAAATTCAGTGAACTTTAGTAATAATAAACCACCATAGAACCACTGATATGGACACATAATGCCATTATGAGTGTAGCAGTACAAGTAATAATTGAAACAACACCAAAATAAACAAATCTTACAACTATATCCCCAAATACATACAAATTGATAAGCCATGGGCAGACTAAAATATCACATTTATTTGTATCTGAAGGTTTTGACCTCTATGACCTTACAAATGGCAGAGCCATGAGTGAGGCCTATAGAGGTCAAACCTTGCAAATAAAATAGATGTGATATTTTTTAGTCACCCCATGGCATTTGTCATTTATTCAATGACTGTGCCCCTCTAGTAAGAATATTTTTTTTATAAATAATTTATAGTTTATTGAGGTTTGAAAAGTACAGAACAAACTACAACATGTGAATATAAACAATTTAATAACAATCTACAAAACTTAGCTGGGACCAACACTAATCCTCCCCAGATTACAGGCTAAAGCTCCAATTGGAGATTATTCATAAAGAATATTTCTTTTAATGAAGGTTTAACTGTTTGTTAGATTTCACAATTCTGTTTTTGATATCAGCACAAGCCATCATGATGTCATCAGGGATTGCACTGCTGTTGTCCCATTGGTTAAAACACCATTGTGACCAACAAAGTGGAAATAAATGTTGAAGACTCACCTAACATTAAAATAAATAATTTTCATTTTAGGCTTGTCAGATAGAAAATAAATGCATTTATTTGCAATATTTTATTCTAACAGTTATTGTCTACATTTATTATTTAAATAAAAATTATACATTCCATTATTCATTACAATCATCTTCTGTTGTACATTCATTACATGGGGTAGGACACACTGCCTTCCTAAGTTTGAAGTATGTAAACCTGAAGGCAGATGGAGCTAGAAGTTTTTTAACTAATTGACAAAAAGTGAGTAATGTGTATTCTCCAACTTTTTTCACCAGCCAGGGATTGATACAAATAAGGGACTGTAAATATGGAAGAGTGCTCGTATTATAGCTACATTTTTAAATATTATCCAGCCTCCATCTGCTGTCTCTCTTTCTAGTTTTAAATACTGTTTTCCACTGTCAGATTATCAGATTTCCTTGCCCAAGCAATACTGGTTTGATTCTGTTCATGCATATTGCTTTGTCTCCACCAGCGTGAATCCAGAAAAGGTAAAGGCAATACACTTGAGGAGAACAAAAACAATTTTTTCTCAGTCTATGGGGAAAAATTACTAGGCAACAAGGGATGTCAGATCTCATGAAGTATAAGCTGTATCTATGCCAATCAGTGTACACGGCTCCTTAAACTCATGTAACCTATTAGCACCAACATACTCACACACTGTTTTCAGTTTCTTTTGCATATAACTTGCCACTGGCTGAAAAAAAATAGTTTTCTCCAGTAAGTAGGTAGTTTTGCTGTCTTTTCATGCATGACCCATCCCATATTACCTTGTCAATGAAGTAAAGAGCAACTGCTCTCTGGCGCATTCTCATTTCCTTCGATTTCAAGTCATCCTGGTACTGGGCTCGGATTTTCTCAACACAAGTCTTAAGCTTCCTGGCAACCTCATACTTCTCCCAGTCTTTTTCTCCCTGGTGAGAACAACCACATGTCAGGCTCTTCTGTGTGAACAGATGTTTATGGAGTTCCTTCAATACAGTATTAAATCTAAACTATCTTCGGGGTGCTCATCTGCTAATTAACTAAATAATCCATTTTTTTTAGACTATTTGGGATAGCACAGCTATGACACAGCTTCTCATTTGCAGTACACTAATGCCCCTATCCAATGTTATTACAGGTAGAAGTGAAGGACATGAAAGTCATATGACTTGCACAAGGTTACAAAGTAAGTGCCAACAGCTGGATCAGAACATGTTATCTTCTGGTTTACAAGCCTGTACTCTAACCATTAAATGCTATCTTGTTATCCTGCCATTTTATCCATTGCATAGAGAAGATGTAAAAACAATAACACTCAGACTCAAAGCCTCAAAAGTTATTAATGTTGCCTATGTGATTCCTAAACAGTAGATCATAGTAGTATTGGTCACATGATCATTTAATCAAGTGATCCACCCTCTCTAGTATAGTTTTCCACAATCTGAAATCAAAGTACTAATGGTACGGGGTGGTACCAAGAACTGAATGGCAGTATACCTATAAACACATGTACACACACAGTACAGCTTGTAGTGGCAGTGCTTTGCACCAGAATGGCTTTATTGATGTTGCAATATGCAGTGGTGTTTCTTGCTCTTGGAAATTTTTCTTAACCCTCTTGTTTTTCTGCCATATTGCCACCTAGTGTCTATATGTCTTAGCCTCCCTACTTCTTTGAAATCCCTAATTTTTGCATCAGAGAACCCTCCCCAACCTCTATCCAGACACCAAGTACAATAGAAGCTTACACCCTTGTCCCATCTCACTCATTCTCCAATAATGTGTCTCTCCTCCCCCCATATCTACTCCTCCCCATCATCTTTCCAGTTACCTTCCTCCCCTTTTCACCCAAACACCTACCCCACACACCTTCTTCCCGCAGTCCACTCATGCCTTCACCTTAGGCAGTCCACAGCCCCCCCCACCTGCCTCTACCCTCTTCTCTTCTACTTTGCCCTGGCACTTTCCAACCAACTCTGGTTCACCCCAGAGCCTCCCAACAGCTGTAGCACCTTCACTACTATACAGAGAACATGCTCTTTCAACAGCCCAAGAAAAAGGTATTACTCCAAGTTTCTATTACCCTGCTTCCTCTTCCTTTTAATGGATGGTGATGTTGAATCCAACCCTGGTCCTACCACCCATGCCGATGCCCCATCGGGTGACCTTGGCATCTATCACCTAAATGCCAGGAGCTTGGTGCCTAAAATGAACCATCTAAGGGCAGTGTCACGCAACTCCCCAGACATCCTATATGTATGAGAGACCTGATCATCATCCAAAATTGCAAATTCCTCTGTGGACCTCCCAGGATACCTACTGCTCAGACAGGACAGAGGGAAAAGGGACAAAAGTGTAGCCACCTATGTACATGATTCTCTTCCCTCCACCAATGAACCCAACAAGTCTCCCCATCCTCATATGAGCTACTGCTCTTAAAGCTGTCCTTTCCATCCACCTCTGTGGTTTTCATAGGAGTCTGATATTTCTCCCCCAAAGTCCTGCCCTCCATCATAGTCTCCACCATAGTATTCCTCACCTCTCACCCATCCCGGTTAACTACTACTTTGGGGTGACTACAATGTAAACAGACTCTCTGCTCATACCAAATCCACTACCCAAGAAAATGAGGCCCTAAACCAAACCCAACCTCTATCCGAGCCAATCAGATTAAACCCCCACTCTGCAACCTCTCCTTAATTGACTGGGTCTAAGCATCCCACCCCCTTGAAATACACATCTTCTGGCACTCCACCAGACACCTTTAGTGACCACTGCATGACATACTGTAAAATGAAATATCACCCCAACCCCCCAAGTACCTGTGGTTCCACTCACTCAAATCACCAAACATCAGAGGTCTCCTGTCTGATCTAGATCTGTTGGACTGGTCTGGTGTCTTCTTTGCCCCTGATGTGGACCCTGCATGCCCCTTCAAAAGATTTCAGCTATGCTGGAAACACCTCATGTGGGTTACTCAAAAATTAATCTCCCTTTTCAAATCCAGGGACCTAACATGAGACATTTTCAAATCCACCTCTAACCAAACTGACCTGCAAAAATACAGGACCCTATGAAATGCCTGCACGAAGGCAGTGCACTCCTCAAAAGTCCTATTTTTTCAGAAATAAACTAAATGGTTCCAGAACCTCTGACAGAATTCTGGAAAACTCTCCACTCCATTCTTGGATCTTCTTCCCCATCTGCTCCAGCTTTCCCCAGATCAGATGGTTCGGACCCTTCCTCAGTGTCCTCCTCTATCAACCACTTTTTCACTACCTATGTTCTTCCCCCTCAGCCCCCTCTCCCCCATTATCCCCATCTCCAACCCTCCACTCCTCTACTGCTAACTCTTCCAACAGTTGCTCCTTCTCCCCCATCACAACAAGTATTCCAGGCCCTAAAATTGCTAAACTCATCCAAGCAGAGCCCGGACAGCCTCGACCCTAAATTACTCAAGATCTCAGCCCAGCTATTGCCCTCTCCATTGTCCAACTCCTCAACCTATCCATCGCACAATGCACAGTCCCCAAGGTATGGAAGCTGTCCAAGGTCATTCCCCTACACAAAGGATGAGATCCTGCTATACTGGGGAACTACAGATCCATCTTGCTCCTCCCTACTGTCTCAAAAATACAGGAGGCACTCACCTCTAGTAGGCTAAACTCCTTCCTAGATAACTCCAACACCTTAAGTCCCTTCCAATCTGGCTTCAGATTCATCCAGTCCACCCCATTCTCCCTGCTCAGTCTCACAAATGGGATCCATACTAAATTCCAACCATCATAAGCCTGACAGCAATTTGCCAGACTGACATGTTCATCATCCTGACTTTCGTATACCTGGTAAATGAATGCCCGATAAATAATTGTGCAAAATACTTAAATCCCGACTATGGTACTTGTGCAGATTCACCGAGCTACAGCTGTGTGCACTGAGCTACAGTTCTGTGTGCCATCTAGTGGTTTTAGTGCAGGAGTACAATTCTGACACTAGACTGTCAATTAACCAATAAATTATCTGACCTAGTCATTGTATGATCTTCAGGTGTTAATTAATTCCTATTAATTAAAGATGTTGACCAGTGGCCTTGCTTGTTTTCATTTGAAAGACTGTTCATTTCAATGGCTGAGGCAGTCATATGTGACACAGTTTTGTCTCAGACAGGCAATAATAAACTGTGCATCAATGGATACCTTTATGTTAAAGAAAGAAACTGTACTTTCCTGTTCTACTGGTTCTGCCAGAGCTGTAAGGCTAAGAATTGGGGAGGGCTTCCACAGTATTAGTGGGTGGAAATCACCACCTGCACAAGAGCTCACAACTCAGTTATTCACCTGATGCTACAGATTTCCCCATAGCTACATCACTGGCATCCTTAAAAGAGAGGGTTATTGATACACACGACTCTCCGGTACAGCTTATTCAATGTGAGCTGTCACAGTTGTCCCAGGAGGTCGCACAGAGCATGCCTTCTTGTCAAGCTTTGCAGCAAATAGTTAAACATGCCAAAAGACAGATGTCCACCCCTGAACCATGAACATTGGATGAGTTAGTACTTCCAGATGACCTATGCCATGTCAATGGACACAGATTTCTTCTAAAAGAGTCGTCCTCGGGTGAGGAAAAAATAATTATATTTTCCACAAAATTTAATATAGAAAAGCTTGCTGCAGCTGACTACTGGGTGATGGATGGAACATTTAAGACTGCCAACTTTATTTTGACAATTGTATTCCATCCATGCTGCAGTGGGCTCCCCGAAACATCACGTGTAGTGCCATTGGTTTATGCAATGATGTCCTCTAAGTCACTAGATCGTTAACATTCACCTATTTCAAGATGTTCAGGATATAGCAGATGAAAATGGCCTAAGTGTCACCCAAAGTAATCACAGATTTTTGAAACAGCTACAGTGAACGTTGGCCACAAGAGTCGCCTCACCTTGGTGATTTTCATTGACCTTGCTAAAGCTTTTGATTTGGTCTCCCACAGTTTCCTTCTAATCAAACTTACATCTATAGGCCTCTCTCCCTCCTCCATGGACTGGTTCAGATCTTGTCTTTCTGATAGGAACCAATTTGAGCAGCTAGGTGAATCCAGACCCTCCACCATCCCCATTCATGGAGGCATCCCCTAAGGTTCTATTCTGGGCCCCACACTTTTCTCTATTTTTGTATATAAATCCCCCCCCGCCTCATGCTGACCAACACAAGTACACATGTACACGAATGACACCATCATATTTGCCTCAGACCCCTCCCTCACCATAGTCCAGTCATCCCAGCTATTTGCCCTTTTGAGTACCCTCAACTGGTTCAAGGCAAACCTCCTAAAATGTAACACAAAAAAGACAATTGCCATGGCTTTCAGCTCTGCCCAAAGGCTGGCCAAGATCTCACTGCTTCCTACTTTCTTTTCTCTGGTCGGTGCAAAGATTGAAACTTTGCAGTCTTTTAAATACATGGGGGTCTGGATGGATCCTTAGCTAGGCTTTTCCCTGCACTTTGACTACATCCACTCCAAATGTTGGCCCAAACTGGGAGCCTTGCACTGAATCAAGGATTGTCTCTCCCTCCTGATCTGGAAAGGAGCTCATATCCAACTAGTCTTCCTCATGATGGACTATGCAGACGTTGTCTACAGCTCAGCTCCACAATCAGCTCTTGCTAAATTAGAACCCCTGTTCAATGCTTTCTGTAAGTCCACTTTAAACCTCCCTTACCGAACCCATCATTGCTCCCTATACTCTGCCCTTACTCTTCCCTCCCTTGCTAACAGTCACCTTGTACACTGTGCTGCCTTTGTCAGCAAGTTATGGTTCTCAGCCCCTCCCCATCTCTCCTCCCTCCTTTTCCCCTCATGTACATCAGGCTACTCCCTCAGAACCCTTGATTCTTGCACTTTCAATCTCCCATACCCTCACTCGCAAGCAGGCATGGCTGCTTCCTCCTTTAAACTCCCTGATCTCTGGAATCATTTCCCCCACTCTAGCCACCTAAAACATACTCTTACCATGCTAAAACAACAACTAAAGTTCCTCCCTCCCACCCCCTGCAACAGCTCCCCTCCTGGGGCCCCTTGATCCCACTCACTCTACTCCTCCACTCATCTTTCTCTTTCTCTCCCTCTTGGCACTCTGTGCCCTTCTGTCTTTCTCTTCCTTGCATCTTCTGTGAAGGTCCTTCTACTCAAATGTCCTATTTTTCTAATTGCTCAAATTTCCTTCTCTTGCACCAGTCTTTACTCCATTGCAAATTTACTCCTAGCTTGTTGTACAAGTTTATATTGCCAATGTGTAATTGTCTCTTATTTCAAAATTGTAAAATGTACTATACACAATGAAAACGCTGTTTACAAATACCAACATGTACTAAGCACTTTTAAAATGCCAACTCAACAATGTAACTTAAATGGATGTCTGCCAATATTTTACATTGTTTTACTGCATCAATGAGTGCCTTAATTGCTGTACTATTCTTACTGTAAATCCCTCTCCTCTGGGTCACATCTGGAAATGAGCCTCAGCTCAGTGTGCCTCTCCTGATTACCAAATTTTGAATAAATAACTAAAATAGCCGGCCTGGTGGCACTGAGGGTTGAGGCGCTAGATGCCACACCTCATGCCACACTGTCGACCCAGGTTTGGGAATGAGCATGGGTCGGCAGGGGAGGACTAGGACTGAGCACCCGTAGACTACTCTCCTAGTCCTGGTGAGGGTTAGGGAGAACACGCCATGCTGTAGCGGTCCCTGGGAATGCCTGGGGGCACTACTAGCATGGGTGTACATGGGGAAGGAGCACGGCAGACGTCAGCATGCAGTGCCTTGATGTCATTGCATGTCTGTGCTCCCATGGGAGGAGAACAACAAGGAAATTGCTAGATGCAACTGTGTAGCTTGATGGCCGTGCCCCGTGCTGCCCGGAGGACTCATGAGGAATCCCACCAGGGTGGGTCGGGCGCCATCCTGGCTGGGAGTGGCAAAAGGGGACCCTCCAGCAGGATGGCATGATGGCCGTCCCAGATCCGCCTGGGTGCTGTTCAATCCTTCCAGCTTTCCGGGTGAGCAGGGCCAGTGGCTGGATGCCCCAAGCCGGCATAGCACTGCAGCAGGAGGAAAAACAGCAGCAGTAATAAAAAAAATAAATAAAAATGTATCTTGCCACCAGCAGTGAAGGCTCCTGGCCCAGACAAAGAAGGCTTTTTATCAAGTTGCCACCATCTGCAATCACATCCTGTTTGACAGTTATCCAAACTGCCACCCCCAACCTCCCAAGATTGTAGGGTCTGGTCCCAGCTGTCAGTAAATTGTCCAAGTGGGTAAAACACCACCCCCAGAAAGTAACACTGGCAGCAGGGGCAACAGAGAAATGGAGTGTCAGCAGCATGGTAAGCAACAGTGAATGAAATACTATTCATGTTAGGGACTTCCAGGTGTGTGTTTGACATGTGTGTTGGTCCTCTGCTGTTACAACCAGTACTACAGTCCACTGACTGCGCAGTTACATAGACTGCACAAGTGGTGCACAGCTGACTCACTCACACAAAAGGTAACATTAATCTCAGCAAAACTAACTTCAAAGTACCAAACGTACTGACAGGCCCCAAAAGGAAATAATTGCTGTTATGTAAATAACATATCTGAAATGCTTTATATTTTAAGTGATTTGAGCTTAGGAGAGGTATCTTGGCTAACCAAAAGTGTCTCCTTGTGAATTCTTGGGGTTTTAGAATCAAACAAATTAAGCTGGGTGACTCTGGACCTAGTGTTAAAGTATGATGTGAATTACCAAGAAATATCTCTGGAGCCTCATTTACTTTTTATTTTTTTTCTCCAGCTCAAATAAAAAAAAAATGCGTTTGCCTTGGGATTATACAGTGAAACAGGAATGTAAAAGTAGATAACTCCATTATCATCCTCCTAAAACTTTACTTTTACCTAGGTACATATGATTAGGATATCAATATCAAAATCCTGTTTACAACAGAAGGCCTGCATTTGGTTACATAAAACAGTGGAAGGAACCTTAACTGTTATGCAAATCATGAAAAGCATGATTACGTTCATTGATCACCTCAGTGACTGCATTTAATTTTGTATCTATTATTTTTATGCATGCTACCTTCTGTTTTTGAGACACTAATGTCATGTTAAGTTTCCAAGCATGCTAGGTGATCACCTAAACCTTACAACAAACATGCACTGGGGGTCAAGGACTCCATGTTCAGACATGGCCATTTGCACCATGTAAAACGTAGCACTATATGTGAAATAGCATGTGTTCGTCTGGGAGATATATTCATAAGGCACTGTGTTATGTCTGGCATGCACTGCCTGTATGATTTTCAGGCTGTGGAAGCATCACAAAAAGGGCCCAATTTTCAAAGGCTGACATTTTGCTCAAGGTGACTGAGCCAAAATGATTTGATGCAAGTAGCATCTTGTGTCAAATTTTGCAGCAGTCACAATTTTTGAGTGTAGGCTGCATTGAAATCAGGATGCCATGTGTCAAAGCAGCCCTGCACCACCCCTGTATCAGAAGTGCCAGTGTTTAAGGTCATAATGGGGCTTGCCCCATGCCAGGGCTGCTGCATCCCTTTATTTGGGATTCCGGAAGCCCCACTGTGGCTGCAACTTGGGTCTGAAGTTAGACCAGCCATGAGCTGGTCTAACAGCCCTTGCACCAAGTTTCCAATGTAAGCCACGTTGGGGGGGGTAACCTGCATGGTACACAGCAAACGGACCAGTGGCAGTGCTTGTAGTGGGTGTCATGAGCATGACAGGGTGTGGGAGGGTACACTGGTAGCACAGCTGGGGCAGTTGAGACCTGGACTATGCAACAGAGCCATGGAGTGGGTACTTGGCATTGACCATGTCTCAGACCCCTTGATGCTGCCAGCCATGCCAGCTGTTCAGTATCATGCCACCTCACTGACATGCCATCTGCCAGATGTCAGCATGGCACCTGACAATTGGGGTGACCGTACCACTTTCCATAAGTATTACACCACCTGTGACTATAGATCAGGTGTGTGGTACTGCCCAGGGTACATCTCTTACCTACCACAGCCCCTCATCCTGTGCTGCTGTGGACTGTCACCCCCTGTTAGGGAGGTGGCATGATGCAGAACATCTGGCAGAGTTGGCAGCAGCAGAGGTGTGTGACATGGTCCCTGCCAGCATATATTCCAGTACCCAGTCCGTGGCTCTGTTGCATGTTCCGGACATGACTGCACCAGTGCCACCGGTGTGCCCTCCCACATCCTGCTGTGCCCATGACACCCACTACTGGCACCCCCACCAGTCCAGCTGCTGTGTATATTTTCCTATGCATAACAGTGATGGCAGATTAAACCTCAAGGAATACCAAATTCAACAAGTGCAGTATTTGCAAATGCTGCAAAACAGGTTAAATTCCGGATTTAGAAGGAAATCACTAAAGAGTTAGGACCAAACACTTCATCAGTAGCTTGTAGTTTATATGCTATGGTGCAGCTGCAACAAGGCCTATACCGGACTGATCACAAGAGCATTAAAGATTAGAATACAAGAACACATGAAGAGCATACTCAGGAGTGATGAAACAGCCCCCGTAGGAGCTCACTTTAAAGAATTTCATGGATTAAATCCACATCACCTTCAATTCTCTGGTATTGAGTGGTTCTCCCCCATCCCTTCCCCCGCCTAGTGGAGGTGGTGGTATAATTAGAAGATTACAAAAAGAGACTTACTGGATTTTTATATAAAATATGCTGTAACCAGTAGGTCTCAATGAGGAATGGGACCTTAAGTCTTTCCTTAAATAACTGGGCTGTGTAATAAAGTTTACATGTTGGCAGGTAGTTAGTGTAACCACCCAATCCCCTAGGGTTACTAAAATCCTATCAGTATTATTGTTTGAAAAGTAGTAACAACTGGTAGGGAGCTCATTAGGGGCTTCTTACATAATTACATCATTTACTCAGCTAGCCTGAGGGAAGAATGATTAGGTCATTCGGAACTTTCACAGCAGCATAAGCCACACTGTGTGGGCAGCTGCTGTGGGGAGCTTAGAATGTTCAGTCAGTCAAAGTTTTGGTTGCCAGCCTGAGTGAGTGAGGAGGTGTAAGGGGCAGAAGGACTGTCAGTTGGGCTCTGAGGTGAGGGCCCAGCATTTCTTACCCTAGTGGAGTGTCAGTTCCAGCTTCCAATGAAGTAGCGGAGACCATTCTACAACAGAATTTCCCAATTTCTATTCCTAGTGAAGTAGAAGGAACTGCTTGTTCTCAGTGGACTCGAAGGGAAATCCCCTGAAGGTTTGGAAAATTTTGAAAGGTTTCAGGAAAAGAGATGTACAAGAACAAAGGGGCACAATTTGAAGATACAGAGGGGGTGGCTCAGAGGAAATGTGAAGAAGTATTTCTTCACAGAGAGGATTGTAGATGCATGGAACAGCCTTCCTGAGGAGGTCATAAAGTCAAAAACAATGGGAGAATTCAAGAATGAATGGGACAGGCATAAGGCAATTCTAGTGGGGAGGTAGGAGGAAGTAGGCTGTTGGTTATCTAGGATCTGCAGCTTCTCCATTAGGTAGGGAAATAAGCAGACTAGGTGGGCCAAGTGGTCCTCATCTGCCATCAAATGTTATGTTTCTATGTTCTGTGTGTCTTTCAGCTGCCTTTTGAAAGAACTTTGAGAGACGGTTTGATCTGCTACTAGGAGAATGCCTTTTTCTTTTGTTCCATGCCCAGTGGATGGGGCAACCAGATGTGAGTACTGTTCTAGGAGACAAGATCTCCACATACTTTAGGGGAATCATAGTCTGGTGTGTGTGTGTCCATAGATAAGACTTGATAGCACCTGCCAGTGCCCCTAGTTCACCCAAGAGAGTGAATGTTCTGTTTAACTGTTCACCCAGGAGAGTGCAGTTTATTCTTTGGTCACCCCAGTGAGTGACATATTTAAAGTGTGGAACCTCTAGCATTTCAGTGGGAAATGGGGGGTTTCAATAGTGCAATCCTGAAGAATGGCAGAGACTGTTGGTTGCGGCCAAGGGTGGGAGGAATGCCATCTAAGTGCTTACAAGGCAGGACTTCCTGGTTCATAAAGGGCACCAGTTATACCCAAGTATGGGCCAAGCTACAGGTTGAGGTGTGTAGCCGAGTTTCATGTAATTGCACCTATGTTCATAGAAAAGTTTTGAGTATGTGGCTTAGAATCACTAAATGGCACTCATGGGAGGAAAATGTTCAGGTGTGTGGCCAGGTGTCCACTAAATGCACCATAGGGAAATTGGGAAGATGTTCTTTTGAGTTCATTAGCTGCACTGCATGTAAGGAGAGTTTATGGAATGTACCTTTTCCTGCCTAGGTTGACCCTTGGGGGGTCCACTTCTGCTTTAAATTTCTGTTGAATAAAGCCATACGGCACAATCTCAGTTACTGTTCTGGGCATTCCAATTATTGCTTCTGGTTGTGTGGATTTATCGGGGCCCCTCAGCAGGTTAGATCTAGCATATGCCTAGCTGCCTCCACCCAGGACCTGGGTCATAATGTTTATACAAGGTTCATATTGTTTTTTTTTTTATTACCCCCACCCTTCTCCCTCTAGAAAATGAGCCAGGTATATAACACCGAAGGTGGTACCAATGGTTTGTAAAGTAAATGGTATGCCAGTACGTGAGTACCAGTATTCCAGATTTTATGGGGGTGTGCTAACTTGTTAAAAAGTGGCCTAGGGTTACAAAAAATGGGTGCTCATCTGGTGATATTTAATTTGGGAAAGAGTTACAAGGAATAAGTGGCTTGTCCAAGAGAAATATATTTTGGGATGAGAGACATGCTGCGAGTATGTCTAGGATCTTTGTCTGGTGGTGGTGCACCCACACAGATGATTGTTTACCAGAAAGCAAAGTTGTGCCAAGAAAAATGCCACTTGAAAGTCTTTTGCTGCCCAAGTTTCTGAGGAAGAGAGGAAATATGTGTTGCTTGCGTGTTTACTTTGAAAACGTGGACTGAGCAATTATAGCCCTTGCCTTGTAGTGAAAGCACTTAACCGGTTTAACAGTTGCAAATGTCCAGAGAAAAGTATTTGTGGGCTTAAAATACAGTGTTTTCTAAGTACTCAGAAAGTTTCAAGTGTGTACAGTGCAAACTGGGGGACTTGCTAAGGGAAAACACACCAAGTACTGAGTGAAAATGCTTTAAAATCCTTGCCCCTCTGAAATTTCAAGCTGAGGAAAAAAGTAACAGTTTGCAGTTTAAATTTTGTCTTCTCAATGACCACCGCCCAGGAGTATGGCTGAGAGACAGAGAGAGCTCATTTGCATGGTGTCATGTGACTGGTCCCAGTGCAC
The DNA here is from genome assembly GCA_016271365.2 of Neoceratodus forsteri. NCBI lineage: Eukaryota > Metazoa > Chordata > Ceratodontiformes > Ceratodontidae > Neoceratodus > Neoceratodus forsteri. The sequence continues at coordinate 1,253,927,675 of CM028130.1, forward strand.
CTAAACCCCACCCTTGACTGACTTTCAGAGTTGTGGAACATTCATGGAAGAGCAGCCTGCAGTATGCGAGCAGCAAGTAGTTCATTTGGCAGGCAGGAGGAACTGCTTACAGCAGAGCACTTCTGTAGCAACAGTTTTTGTAACTTTCTTGCAGTTAAACCAGGCTCAACCCATATTCCAACCGACTGGAGAGTAAGCAAGGTGATTGTAATGACGATCAGTGGGACTGCCAGTCCGTTTCACCCCAAAGGCCTTCTTTGAGTTGGCAGCAAGCCATATTACATCAATGGTGAAAACCAGCTACTGCCTGTAAGTACCCTGTGCAAAACTAAATGACTGTGCTGCTAATGTTGGAAAACTGTGTAAGAACTTGAGTAAGTGTGGCAAAAGTACTGAAACAGAGAGTTTTGTGAACATTTAAATCTTGGACTGTGTGTGTGAAAGCGCTGTTTTCAAAGAAAGTGAACTTTAAGACATACAATCTCCCTGGTCCAAGTGCTAGTAAAGTAATGGATTGAGAAAAAGTAAAGTGAACTTGTACTTGAGAAAATTAGTTGAAATGCAAATGATCCAGACAGAATTCTAGCAATTTTTAACCGAGTGTGATGCAAAATTACAGTCACCATGTTGGGGTGTAGCCAGTAATGCAAATAAAGCAACACTGTTTTAGATCAGTGTGTTTGAACCCAAAACAAAGTTTCAAATGGTTTCTTGCTAAGTTGTGGAATACAATTGCAGCAGCCAGGCAGCCTGTTAGTGAAACATTTTCCAGTATGCTAAAACCATATCTCAGAGTGCTTACAAAAATTGTAATTTTGGGACTTGCATGTTTAATTTGCAAAACATGGCACAGCAACCCCCTCACTACCTGTTCCATGCAAGGGAGTAGGTAGCCCAACAATACTAAGAACTTGCAAATTCTGTGAAATTATATGACTGTTCTTCAGCACCCGACGAGGTGGCTTGGTCAAACTATCCGGTAAATGTGTGTGTAGAATGCCTAAAACCAGGAAGATATGTTTTGCCAATTCCACATTGCACAGATTGCAGAATGTGATTTGGGATGAGCATGTCAGGTGGCACAAGGGTAGCTAAAACAAAATGCATCAGTTTACCTCAGACTTGGACACAGACATGGGACCCTCTAGAGTCAGAACAGCAGAAGCAGTCTGGGTGCAGTGAAAAGGACCTCATAGTTTTTGTAAAGGAGTTCTTGGACTTTGTGTCATTGCTTTGCAAGACCCAGAGGAAGTTAAGTGTTCCACAGTGCAGAGGGTGGAGTTGGACATTGCAAAGGCAGATTCAGTAGAGCTATGGGTGGAAGACCCAAGTCCAACCCTCATTGGAGAGTCCGAGGTGGAGGAAGCATATTGTTGGGAGGCCAGTGCCTCCAAGGACAGTGGAGAGTGGACAATTTCGGGAGCTGGCGCAATTGCCAGCTTCTGGGCAGAATTTGTGGAAGAGGAAGAAGCTGCAATGGTTGCAGTAGGACCCAGTGAGTTGCCACTGGTCTTGTCTTCCATGGAGCATCCTGATGTCCGTGTGGAGGAAAGCTCAAGAAATGTGCCACTGATTGCAGAGGTGGACTGCTTTTGCTCTGCATTAAATGTTTGTAACTGGCTCATCCAGGACTCTCCACCTCCAAGTCTCGTTTCTGGACTGGAGTTAACTACAACCTGTAAAAGCCTAAACCAGTTGTGAGTACTATTCTAGGAGACAAGATCTCCATATACTTTAGGGGAATTGTAGTCTGGTGTGTGTGTGCCCATAGATAAGACTGGATTGCACCTGTCAGTGCCCCTGGTTCACCCAACAGATGAATGTTCTGTTAAACTGTTCACCCAAGAGTGTGCAGTTTATTCTTTGGTCACTCCAGTGAGTGACATATTTAAAGTGTGGGACCTCTAGCATTTCAATGGGAAATGGGGGTTTCAACTGTGTAATCCTGAAGAATGGCAAAGACTGTTGGTTAGGGCCAAAGGTGGGAGAATGCCATCTAAGTGCTTACAAGGCAGGCTTCCTGTTTCATAAAGGGCACCAGTTATACCTGAGCATGGGCCAAGCTGCAGGTTGAGGTGTGTGGCTGAGTTTCACATAATTGCACCTATGTTCATAGAAGAGTTCTGAGTGTGTGGCTTAGATTCACTAAGTGACACTCATGGGAGGAAACTGTTCAGGTGAGTGGCCAGGTGTCCACTAAATGCACCATAGGGAAATAAGGAAGATGATGTTCTTTTGTGTGTTCATGAACTGCATTGCATGCAAGGAGAGTTCATGGAATGTACCTGTCATGCCTTGACCGGCCCTTGGGGTTCCACTTCTGCTTTAAATTTCCATCTGTTGAATAAAGCCATACTGCACAATCCCAGTTCCTGTTCTGGACATTCCAATTATTGCTTCCAGTTGTGTGGATTTACTGTGGCCCGCTCAGCAGGTCAGATCTAGCATAGAGAGTCAGTCCGCTGGATAAGTGGGTTCCCTTCCGATATGAGTAGTGTTGTAATTTGAGGGCCAGGAGGGTGAAAATGTCAATTCAAAAAGGTCAAAGTTCCAGCCACTCCAGTAGTTTTTCAAAAATTCCTTTTATTTTCATATATATATTTTTTCAAATATCCATAAGATCCTTATTCCCAACATTTCACCTGTACATCAGGCTTCTTCAGGGGAGGATGTCGTTTTTTTTAGTAAGCATACCTTTTGGAGTTTGTAACTTGCTCATACTGCAGGACCCATGTTTCCTTCTTAACTTTGTTCAGTTGTAAACATCGGGTGAAAGAACCAGGTTGCTATTTAAAAGGCTGTGTGTCCCATTGTTTAGTAAGTTCCATCACTTTTCAGGGGCCTTTTCATTACCCAAGCTTCTCATGCTAATACTGTAAGATTAATGCTTTACTGGGCAGACCAGAGAGTAGCAGACAGACACACATACCTTGAGATAGTGTTATGTTAAAACTTTGCAAACACACTGTGATGCAGCAACAAAGATCTTATGGATATTTGAAAAAGTATATCTGAAAATAAAAGGAATTTTGGAAAAACTACTTGAGTAGCTGGAACTTTGACCTTTTTGTATAGATCTAGCATATGCCTAGCTGCCTCCATCCAGGACCTGGGTTGTAAGGTTTACACAAGGTTCATGTTGTTTTGTTCTTGTACCCTCACCCCTCTTTTTCTCTAGAAAATGAGCAGGGTATCCATCCTAACGCCAAGGATGGTACTGACTTTTTGTAAAGTAAATGGTATGCTAGTATGTGGGTACCAGTGTTCCAGATTTTAATGGGGGTGTGCCAACTTGTTAAAGTGTCCTGGGGGTTACATTAGTATTGTTCTATACAGTAATTTTGAACACTTATGTCAAAGTCCCCTCCTACGTGTATTGTTGAGCAACTGGTGCAGTAAGCTTGACCTATCATTTTTCCAAATACATGGATCTTTCATGAGGTGCTAGTATAAAATATAGAAATATTGACAGTACTGTCATTTGGAATAAAGAGCATCAAGTACTTTTGGGCCATGTATCAGATGGACAAGTCAGATGTCAAGCTACTATATAGTTAGTCAGGTATTAGTAAGGTATTTTCACCAAGCTTCTTTGTGTAAAATTCTTTTTGGTGGTTAACTTTGGGAAAACATTGAGGGTGTGGACATATTGACCAAGGATTTTTCAAATAGGTTTCATATAAAAGAGTAAGATAGGTGTGACAACCAATGAAATATTAAATTCATTAGGGATATATGAATGATCTTTTCACCATTCTCAACCTCTGTTTGTTAAATATTTAGAACTCTGTATAAGACAGGATCTTGGTTCAAGTCCCACCTCTGGAGATGTACACATTTTGAGTAGAAGTAGTTACATGTTTTCATGGTGGTTTCTTTTTTTCACGAAGATTGAGAAGATTATGTACTGTATTAACTAGTTATTTTGTAATACACAATTCACCTTACATAGTTCTGTTACTGTCACTTTAAGAGGTGAAACCAGTATGTTTCTCAACTCAATTATGTGTTTATTACCATTGGTTAAAAGGTGTATTTAAACTGATTGAACTACCCCACAATTATGCTTCCTGAGGAAGCTGGAAAGAGTGAAGCACTGAGGCATTAGGGGCGTGGAGGATTTATTTATTTTCTTTTTATTTATTACATTTTATACATGAGCATAAATCACATCATATTCTGAACATATATATCTGGATTCAGGGCCAAACATAGCACTATCACTGCATTAGCCAAGGTCACAAATGACTGGCAAACCGAATTGGATAAAAAGAATAATGTCTGTGCAGTATTTCTGGACCTGAGCAAAGCATTCGATACTGTGGACCATGAGCTGCTGCTCTCATCAATGCACTCCCTTGGCCTAGATCCACCCTCCCTTAAGTGGTTCAGATGCTACCTCTCTGGTAGGTCACAGCAGGTAAAAGCTGAAGGTGACCTATCCCCATTAAGACCACTGTCAAGAGGAGTCCCCCAAGGCTCTATTCTGGGTCCTATCCTTTTTGCCATTTATATAAATAACATTGATTCAACCCTTACCAAGTCCTCAGTACACCTTTTTGCTGATGACACTGTTCTGTATGTCAGCAACCCTCTGCCTACAGTTGCTCATGAAATCCTATAAACAGAATTCTCCTTGTTACAACATCAGCTACTCGAGAAAAAGCTTCTGCTAAATGCAAAGAAAACTAAAGCAATGATGTTCACAACTCAAAACTCCACCAGCACATCCTCTTCAATCACCCCAGCTATGCACTATACTTGAGAAAATCTGGAGTATGTTGAAACTTCAAATACCTAGGTGTGTGGATTGACAACAGACTCGACTTCACTCATCACCTAGAAGAACTGTTAAAAAAGGTTCGCCAAAGGCTTGGCCTCCTCTATAGATTAAAACCCTTCCTTAACAGAGACTCAAAGATGAGGTTAGTCCAGGCCATCTCTCTATCAGTTATTGACTATGCAGACTTCCTTTATAGTCATTGCCCCATCTCCTACCTTCACAAGTTGGATACCTTATATCATAGAGCAATAAGGTTCATTACAGATCTGCATATAATACCCACCATTGCTCTCTTTATGACGCGAGTTGGATGGGTTTCCTTCATATCAGGAGGAGCAGAAATGCAGCTCTATGGATTTACAGAGCTTTATCAAAAAAACTCCCAAACTATATCCTGGACTGCTTCAACCAGACCACTCCTAGCTCCTATGCCCTAAGAAGCAACAATATCATCCTGCTTAAATTGCCCAAAGTCAGCACCAGATTAGGGAGAGCAGCAACCAGCTATTCTCTAGCTATAGCATGGAACACCCTTCAAAAAATCCCTAAAACTGTCCATTATCATTCCATTTGCATCCTTTAAACAGCATTGTACAGCCTTCTTCACAGAGAAATGCAGTTGCTACCGCTAGAGCTAGAATAGTCATCCTACAAATCTGGCTTCCAATCATATATGGCATATTCCTTCCAGTCAGACACCCCCCAGCTTATGGCACCCAATAATACCTTCACCATCCTAGTATTCATTATGTTGTGTGTCTGTCATGGCCCCCATTGGGATATGTATGTACTGTACATACTGTAGATATTAGCTTAACCTTCCTTTAACCGAGTTTTAACATGTGAATTCACTGTACATCACTGTGTTATAAACATTATTTTTCTCTGTATGTATAACTGTCTTATAAAGCGTATGATGTATTTGCTGTGTATCAACTATTGAACCTTGACCTTATCAGGTCCATCTTGTAAATGAGCCTTGCTCAATGATGTTCGCCTGAATAAATAAAGATTTGATTGATTGATTGATATATATCATAATTCCATCCATTATACATCATTAAGGAAAGACTTTCTTGTTCCTTTGGTACAGCATTGAGGGGTAAAATCAATCATACATAAGTAAAATTACAATAAGAAATAAGAGCTGTAATGCAGCCAATGTCCTATTTTAAACATCCTAAATGAATAAACAATCAATTTCTTAACTGACCCTTAAGGTCCTTTATATAGTTTTAACAGCTCATGAAAGAAAAGGAGTTCCCACTCTCCAGAGGTCCAATAGCCCCACTTAAACTAAATAGGTGCTGTATTACTCCAGCAAAGCCTTAGAGAGATCTGATCTAGTAGATTAAATAGAGAATAAAGTATGGGTCTGTGTGTATAATGAGAGTATAACACACACCGAGGGAATTTATCGTAGCATCTAGCCCTGAGGGTGTGTGTAAATCGGAGTTTACACACACCCAGACTCATATTTTATTTTATATAATTGCTGGGTTTCTCTTTTTCACCTCAACAATTATATAAAATAAACACCTTTCAGGGCTGCCACAGTTCGGCTTAGTTTCAGTTTGCAGATTTGAATTGCCGTGTTTTAAAAACGGTTTCTTTTTTTTTTTTTTACCTGTCAGGATTCCAGTTTCTACCCCGGTTGCTGCTGTACAGTGAGAAAAATAACACATAAAACTTACCACCAAGTTCTTCTGGCAGTGCTGGTTCAGGGTGACATGGAGGAGTTTATTGTTGCTGCATGACATGTAGGGAAACTGTGAGTGTGTTTGCCATTATAAACACTCCTTTATAACAACAAATTACTCCATGGTTTCCCTATGGGAAATTAGGAAGCCAGTTATCATATAATAATAAATTCTTGCCCCATGTATAAACTATATTCCGGTGTGTTACAGGCCCAGATTCCAGCTCTAGCCCACAACCTCAGTACAGTTCCATGAGGGTACTCCTTTATGGAGCCTGGGTCTGTCAGAATTAACCTGTGTAGCTTGAGGAGAACACAAATTGCACCTGTGCATGATTTCCACTATTGTAACAAATAACTTCTATTCCATCTCCTGATCACTACACAGGAGAATAATTAGAACCAGCTTCTTTCTGGCATCCCTGAAGGAGGAATCTAGATAACATGTCTAACTATTACAACAAGCCTGAAACAGCATGCAAAAGAAAAGGGGGTTTGATGACCCAACAAGGAAACAGTCTGTATTTATCAGAACAAAGTCTCATGTTTAATTTTTGAGAAGGTCAAAGAAATCCGGACAGCTCCTTTTCCATATTTATCAGATATTTAAACAGACATGCCCTTCTAGTGTTTCATTTTATATTAAGAACAAGCTAGTCCCACAAGAAAATGTAAATGTCTGACCAATACTTCACTCAGTCCTCCTCAGAGTCTTCCTCTTCATGCAAACAGTCATCCTGGGCCCATCTGGAACCAATCCTCTCCACACCCAACCCAGCCTCCTTGGGATCTGTAAAGCGATATTGTTTCTGACCCTCCGAGAAACATAATTGGGCTGGAAATGCCAATGAGTATGTGCTTTCCAATTCTCTCAGCTTGCGTTGAACCCCATCAAAGGCCTTACGGCATGTTCTGGTAGCATTTGATAAGTCCAGAAAGAAAAGCACGCATGCCTCATCTATGAAAACTAGGCCCTTGTTGCGAATGGCTCCCAACACCAGATCTCTCTCCGCCATTGAAATTAGTGTTCCCAGAACCGTTCGAGGGTTGTCCAAATCGGTGTTAGGTCTTCTCCGGGTAGCTCAGTAGACCTTTGTGATGTTAAAAGTATCTGTCCCAATCAACTACAATAACCATCGTTCTAGAAATTGTCCCCCTCTGACCCTTCAGGGAGTCCCAAAAGTTGAATGTTAGCAGCTCACACAGTATTCTCGAGCTGATCCACCTGACTTCAAAGTGCAGTTTGCTCCTTAATAGAGGCCCTCCCCACCATCGCCTCTGCAGTCTTGGTTATTTCCCCACTGCATCCAAGCGGGTCTCCACAGCAATAAAATGTGAAAAAACATCAAGTTTCTGATCAATCTGCTGTACAGTTCTTGTCAGGGAGTTAACTGACTGCTGAAGGGAGGTCAATGAGGCTGCTTCAGTCTCTGTGCTCATTGAAGGGAAAGAGCCAGCTGCATGGTCAGGTGGTTTAGCGGCTGGTATGCGTGGCTGAAAAAAGTCTTGATTGACAGGCTTTGTATGACCCATTCTGCACCAAATTTAATGTCCTCGTGAACACCGGAAGAGTTATTGGGCAACTAATTGGCTTCCCAGACAACTAAAGTGGAGAAATATGTATTTTTAGCCCTTAAATAGGGTTTCTATTGGGAGCTCCAGAGAAATGCTGCTGCTGGCTGGGCTGCTAGCTCCGCCTCCTAGTGGAGGGTTGTTTTTGCAGACCTTTCCATTTCTTGCAATAAAGAATTTGTGAAGTATAGCAGTGGTCTGCAAATTTTTGGTAACCTGCGTGCAGTTTATATCACGTACATATTTTTTATCCCCAGTAGCCTGCTGCTTCTTAAATTGGTGCACATTTTACGAGCCCACTCGCTTTTTGGCAGTCTCTGTCTCTCTCCCCTCTGGGCTAATTATTTAAATCAACCAATCACTACATTTACAACTTGCCTTTTGTCACCTATAAACTGCAATGTGCTGTTTTGTGACTGCAGGCACAAGCAGCCTGACCAACAGGTACATGATCAAGATAGTGGTGCACACTCGCCCAGAACTGGTGTCTTACTCAGTACCCACCCTTCTACCACCACAGTGGTCCTTTTCCTCTTGGAGCTGTTTGGCTCACTCTCAGTCTTTTTCAGGTACCTGGTGCTGCACGACTGCTGCTCTGCATTACAATAGAGCAACTCCTCTAATTTACAAGAACACTGATATGGCTCCTAAATAAAAACATTTACAAATGCAACTAATTTATTTGCTTGTATGGCTCAACACTCTCTGTGTATCAGGCTGGCCCATGACATTACCATTTGACCACCATGGCACAGATGCTAGCTAGGGCATGCTATTTACTAGCCTGTGGCCTCCAAACATTACCAGTTGGCTATTAACTCCAATTTGTACTAAGTACCTTACCATTACTTGCAGACAGTATACAGTGTTTGTGGGGTGTAGGCAATCCCCACCCCCAGCTTACTCCATGTGTTTAATAATACGCTCATGGGAAGGTTTCTATTTTTAAAAAGTGTAACATCTTGCATGGCAAGATCCAACCACTCTCTGCTGGACCTCCCAGCAGATGACTGGCAACTATGAGGCACCATTAGTTTCTTGTGGAACAAGTGTTCCACCTCTGATACAGTGGGAATGTGATTTAACCTATACAGTGCAAACACAAGAAATAAATCTAAATTCTATTGAAAAGCCACATGACTTATTACTTTTATTTATTTACTGAAAACTTCAGAGGTTACTTTTGAGCACAAGTGCTCATTTACAAAGATTCCATGTCAAGCACATCGTCACAAAAAACAAGTACAATAAGCAGTTCCTGAGGAAATCTAGTCAAGTCAGTCTCAAAGCACTTAAGGCAGAATAATTACTTAGTTTTGAAAAGAAATACATACCGATTGTTATATAAAAAGCCACGAGTTATGTACCGAGAGAAATCAGATAAAACTGTTTAGTGATTATTGCATTGGACTGCAAAAGCAGACTGCAAAGATCTCTTACACCTATTAAATTTTGGGAGATTCAGCAGTTTATCAGGCAATTTGTTTAACCATTTACCCAATCCTGACAGTAAAGGACTGCTTGCCCAGCTGAGTATGCCTGAAAGGAGGTTTAAGGGTATTCCTGGCCATGTTTCTGGTGTTGAATTGGTTGGAGACTGTGTGAAAGCAATTTTTTAAAGCAGGGGGTGTTAGGCCATAGAGTGCCTTTTTAGCTAGAAACAGGTCTGGAGCTTTATTCTGCTGGGTAAAGGAAGCTGTTTTGTGAATGCATAAAGGGTACAAACTATGAGTGCAGTTATGTGAATCAAGTTCAAAGTGGCATACTTTATTACAGATCTGCATTACTCCATTAACACCATGTCACAGGCAGCTGTGCAGACAGGAAGCCCCAATCTACAAATGACAGAATGGAGCTGGCCACAATAAGGGGCCTAGCATCCCAAGTGAGATTGTTCCTGTTCTGTTACAGGGCACCCATTCTTCTGTTAACTATGACCACCAGATTGTCAACATGGGGTGTAAAAGATAAGGTATCAATTGCAGTTACTTCAAGGTATTTGAAGGTCTCCACCTGTTCAAGGTTATGTTCTTGATCATTTCTAATGACAAAGGGTGGAACTTTCCTCTTCTGTGAGAGGCTAGAGAAGAAGCATGATCTTTGTTTTTGGTTTTTTTAATTGAGAGACCAGCTTTGTGTTATAGAACCAGCTTTTAATGACCTAAAGTTACTTTGGAGAGCAGCAGTAAGGCTGTCAAGGTCAGGGTTTTTGGGATAGATAACTGCATCATCAGCATAGTGGAGTACATTGGCTGTCTGACAAGCATCAGGCAGTTGATTTATGAAGAGACCTAATAGGAGTGGGCCCAAGAGGGTGCCCTGGGGGACTCGAATAGATTCTCCCCTAATATTGTATAAATATTTGCCAATCTTCACCTGCTGGGAGCGATTGGTGACATTATTATGGAACCAGTCAAGAGAGTTCTGTGGTAAACCCAGGCAGTGTGCTAAGTAGGGCTTATGGTCAACGGGTCAAAGGCTATAATAATATCTATATATATATATATATATATATATATATATATATATATATATATATATATCTATCTACATATATTATATATATATATACACACACACACACACACACACACACACACACACACACACACAGTACTTATACAACACATGTATGTTGATAAATATCAAGATAAATTGATATCTTGACCCAACATACAAAAACATATGAAGCTGCACACTGAGCATGCTCAGAAACATATTTTCACATGCGAGATCCCTGATGTTTTGAAGTTGGTCATTGAGAATGTTCAGATATATATCTTCACATGTGAAATCCTTGATATCTTTTAGTTGCCATTGACTAAGCTTTGTAGTCATTTTCTCTAATGCAGAACCATGAAACAGAGGGGCACAGTTTACATTTTGTACTTTTTTCCTTTTTTAATTTTTTACCACTTCTATTTCAAATCCACCAAAATGTGTGTTGTATAAACAAAACATACCATGGCCTGAAGATATCATATTCATCTTCCCTCAAGGCCAATGATATCAAGATATCTCACTTGTAGCTTCACCATTCATGAGATATGATGTCATTGGCCTCTCATGAAGATAAACAGGATATCTTCAGTCAGGCCATGTTATATCCCCAATATCCCCAGCTAAGTCACCATTGTCAAAGGCCACATAAACATAGCTGGTATATTCCAGCAGCACTGTGTTGGTGCTGTGGAGCTTCTGGACACCATGTTGCTGTGCATACAAGACACCACATTGTTCGAGATATGTGATAAATTGGTTAGGGACTAGTCTCTCAAGGGCCTTGGAAGAGAAGAGAAATGGGTTTGTAAATGCCAAGGCTAGTGCAGTCTCCACTTTGGAAAACTAGCATAACCAACACAGATTTCCACTACTCTGGGAACTGAGTAGCACAGGGAAAAGTTAAATCTTTATTACCAAATTTAGATGACACAGGAAGAGAGGCTGGTCCAAGAACAGATAAGTCTGGTAATTTGGAGTGCAGTGGGGAGAATGTTGGGCTGAATATGATAATTTTTTTCATTAGATACACAGCCCCACATGTCTTTCCCCCCAGTCTGAAGTCTCCAGCCAAGTCAAAACCACAGTCCATTAAGTCAGTTAGTCCCAGTGTCCCCCACCCCTTTACAGCATCATAATTTATAGGTCTGATCTTGGCATAGGTAAATGGACCCTTTTAATTCAGGTTCTGGCCCTCCATTCCTCAGTCTAACTAAACAGTTATATTGATTATGCTCTGTAAATAACTACAACAATGTTAATGCACAACAGCCAGGAAATATGTGCCACTGGCATACTGTACCATCAAAAACAGGGTCAACTGAACTTGAAAACAAAATATTATGCTCATGCACATGAAAATGACTCACACAAACCTTTAACTTTGAGTTGGCATTCAACATGATGTATTTCACTGATCCTTGGATATTTTCTGTCCAGGAAGCTAGCCAAGTCACAGTGTTATCATGACGAACCTCCTTCCATCTGTGGCCATTAGGAGGCTCGGGAATCTTGGATTCTCTGTGGAGATTTAAGAACATTAATAATACTATATTAGGTTTTTATACACCTTTAATTTATACTACAAAATTCATCAGAACTGTCTTCAAAACAAACTGGATATTGTCTCTTTCTACTTGCTTTTTCTATGTGCACTGACATCACCATGGGGTGCAGTCTCAAACTCTTAAATGTTGTTTTTCTCTTGGAAAAAAAATTACCAGTGAACAAAGACTGAATACTATAGACCATATATTTCTAATTTTACTTTAATCTGTAAACCCAGATGGACATACTAATAGCCATGGTGCTAACACTTGCTCATATTTTCTGAAGCAGATTCACAGTTGATGTGTTCATAGGTAATCAAAGGAAGGAAGGAAAAGTATATATATACCTCAAGATTTTCTAATAGTCTTTTTAAGTTATAACACAAAATACTGTACAATTATTGCCAATCACACAACATGTCCTACACAGCTTTTTTCCATTGCTTTTAAGGTGGTTTGGCTACTGGTGAATTGCAACACCTGCTGGTTGCCCAGTGTCAGTCAAAAGTCAGATTACACAACAGTGCATGGGTTTACTTACTCAGATTTGCCAAACATCTTAATTTCCCCCTATTGTACTTTTTGAGGAAAGAGCAAGTTCAATAGAAGAACCAGTCCCTCTCCATAATGTGATAACCAGATATCTGCCATAATACTGACCCTACTTTAATTTCAAATCTTAGAAGAGGTGCCTGTAGTCAAACTCCTAGCCTGTGCAATAATATCATTGAAACCCCTTGTTGTAAATTAATTTCCATCCTAACAAAAAAGTGTTGCAGCACAGTTCATGGGTCATAGAATGCTACTGTAGCCTTCTGTGATACTGCAGACCAGCTCTCATAGGGATCAAAGTTGGAAGGTGTTTTGCAGCTGTCCCATTACAATTCATTGGAGGACTGAGATGTACTTTATGGCTGTCAGTGAGTGAGTTGTGCCTTGTTATTGCTCCTTGCAGCATCTGTAATATTTTGCTAACTTCTATTGGCTGCAAGCAGGAGACAGCAGGAGAATCTCTTGAGCAAGTGGGGTACACATGAATGTGCAGTGGATGTAGGTGATACACTGAACAATTTCTCAGGTTGTTTAGCATAGCCACCCACACTGTGATGGCAACAATGACAATGAATGGTCTCATAAAGGAAGTACTAAAACGTGCTGCCAGCACAACTTTGTGAATGGAAAGCTAACTTTTTTTTCCTAAAAAAAAAAAAAAAAAACTATATAAAAATGGAGAGTTTTCATGCTACTAAAATACTATAATACAAAGGGACAAAGAATAGCTCATCTCTGGCACTATTTTGTGCTTGTAGGAAAGAAAAACTACTTACCAGTAACAACAGGTCTTCAAGAGAATCTCCTCCAGTGAGCCACACCTAGAGAACAAAGACACCACTGGCACCATACCAGTCTGGAAACTTTTGTCTAGCAGGTCACCCACAATGGTGCGCATCGTCAATGCCTATATAAGATGGGCAGCCCCAAACCTCTTCAGTTCTGTCTGTCCACTGAAGACAAAGAAATAACACCATACTACACTAACAAATGGCAAGATAAGCATGTCTAATCCCCAAAAGGAAGTGATGGCGACCAGCGAAAAAAAAAAAAAGGAAAAAAAGAAACATTACAGGGTAAACTGATTATTTCCAAAACCCACTCTAAGGTCTACTGTTACTAGTAAATAACTGTGCTATATTCTTAAGGAATATCTCCATCCAGTGAGCCACACCTATGAAATGATTTCCAAGCAGTACCTCAGACAGGGTGGAAGGCCAAGAGGAAGGCTTATAAGCCAACCATTACACAGGCCAATGTTCCATAGGCCAAGAAGAAGGGAACCACAATGGGGTGACCCCAACAGAGAATAGGGGGCACAGGAACAAGACAACAAGAAGCCCCAGTTGACTACATCAAAAAAGCATCAGTGGCAGAGACACACCATGGTCGGCATATAGACATGGGGACCAGATATAAACAAGGGAAGTCCATGGGGCCAGGTCGAGCAAGAAAACCACACCATCAATGGGAAACCAAACAACAAGGATACCACGAGGCAAAGCCAGGTGGTGACCAAACAGGAAACAATCAGTGAGGCAAAGCCATGCGACCAGGCCCAAGAGAGCTACAGGCCCCATGATCATGGAGGCTCTGGTCAGAGGACAGAGACCAAGGGCAAATGCCTGAAGGACATATAGAACATCCAAAAATCCCAGCTGACAGAAATGACAACAAAGGTGCCCAGGGAAAACAGCCAAGTAAGAAGCAGAGGGGATGTCAACAAGGTAAATCCATGTGATGACCACCAAGAAGAGGGACACAAACAAATGGTGACTCCATCCCAAACAGTAGAAAACATCTTTGAGGCACAGCCTAGCAACATAGCCACAGGGAGCCATGAGCCCTGTGGGGTAAAGCAATTAAGCCAGGAACTGACTGAGGCATCCCAAAGGAATGGCTAGACCAACAGCAGAAAGCCAATGTGAAGGCATAGCTGACACTGCAACATGCAGACAGCCCAGTGAACATGGCCTGACTGCAGACTAGCTGGGCTCCCAACAGCACCAATGATTATACAGCAAATGAAATATATATAATTGCTTCAACTAATAGGAAAACAAAATTCACTTTACCTTGTGCATTGATGGCAACCCAGAAATTGGTAAAAAGTAGACAACACTGCCATTTGATGGTGCAGCAAAGATGACTTCTACCATGGCAGAGATCCACACCTGATCACAGGCAACAGAGGCAAAAGCAGGAAAGGACACTCACAATAATGCAGTCACTGCCTTACCTGACTTAATTACTAATCTGCAACAGGAGGTTAAGTCAGGATTCATTAATCTTACAGCTCAAATCATGCATCTACAGTTTGTGGTAACCCAGCTGGTTGAGACTTCTGCTTTGCACACAGCCCCTATAGACAAAGCTGAGAAATTAGTCTGTGGGTTGGAGATAGAGATGGGCAAAATCTGAAAATTTTGTTCCACAAAATATTTTGCAAAATTAGTGCATTTTGCAAAACATTTTGTAGGTGCAAAATGTGAAATTCTACCAGTGAAATCTGGAATTTCACCCCCGAATGGCAGAATTTCACCACTCGCAGGTTAAATTCTGCCATTCATGGGCAAAATTCTGCATATTGCAGCCGTGATACATTTTGCAGAATGTGTGAATTTTGAGCAATATTTTTTGCAGCAAAATTCATGATTTCACCAGAATTTCACCGATGAAATTAAATGTTGCTGCACCTCTAGTTGGGGGATCTGGTGGCAGATCTCTTTCAGGATAAAATGTGATACTGGAGAAAATTTACATGCTTTGTATAAGGGCAGACGACTAGGAAAACAGAGCCCACAGATCTAATATAAGGTTTATTGGTCTTTCCAAAGGTATGGAGGGGAAAGACTGAAGATAAACAGTTCAGAAGTGGCTCACAGAGAAACTGGAACTTGAACCTGCAGCTGCATAGTATGAAATTCAGAGTCCACCTCGCCAGTCCCAAGACAAAGCCAGGGAACAAGCCTCAGCACTATTTAATCAATATTTGTGGTTTCCAGAGAAAGAGAAAGTGCTCCGTGTGGTAAGAGCATATGACAAGGTGTAGGTGGTGGTGGTGGGGGGGTGGCATGTACTTATATGTCAAGACTTTTGCAGGGACTTACAAATCCAGACACAAGAATTCTGGGATGTGAAGGCAAGTCTGCACAGAAGAGGGTGGGATTTTGCTTTGTTGTATTCAGTTAAACTTCAAATTACAAAGCCGGGCTGCCCACCTAGTTTCTTATTAAAAAACAAAACACAGGATGCTGAATATTGTTAATAGGGAAGAGACTCTGGTCAAGGGGGAGATCCCGTCCTTGCTCTGTTCCCCCTGCTTACTGAGCTGTGCTATGTAATATCAATATGACTGAACTCCTACAACAGCAAGGTTCCATGTGAAAAGGGTGAGCTCAAAGGGGCAACTACAAAAAGGTGACAGCAATACAGCGCTGACAAAAAGATCTACCAGGAAATAACAGAGTTCGCTGATTTGGTGACATCACTGCCGCAGTAAGTTTCTGCAGGGGTCTTCACACCCCTGTTACTATATAGAATCAACTCCATGGGGGGATACAACTTGAGGAGGGGGAGAAAGCTGTAGGTCACCGTTTCGGAGATCACCATTTTTCCCAGTTGCTCTTTGTGCTGCTCTGTTTTGCTCTCACTGTTTTTGCATTCACAATTTTGCACTCACCCTTTTTTAACGGGATACCCAAAAGCAAATGCCATGGCTGCCAATAGTTCTTCCCTGTGTCCACATGCCATCAGTCAAGGGGGATCAAAAGGTGCTCACAGAGTGGACTTAGTTTATTGGTTTCTGGCAGGAACTATGCATCAGTGCTAATCAGCCCCTCAAGAAATAGACTTTGACAGTTCAAAGGTATCCTTTACTTTAAAGTTCTCTGTGTTGCCAGGTGATAGGGAATCATCTGGCGAGCTGGCGACCCAAGTTTGCACCTGAGCCCAGAGCATCAGGAGCGCAGGCCAGCAGGGATAAACATAGAAACATAGAAGTTGACAGCAGATAAGGACCGCAAGGCCCATCTAGGCTGCTCAGTTCTTTTTCTACCTTATGAATGTGCCATCAACATTTGCTCTGTCAATGGCCTATCTATTCATACTTATCTGTATTTCTCCCTTATGCCAGAGGCTATGGAACTCCCTTCCTGACTACATTCGTTCCTACCCCTCCCACTTGAGCCTCCAGAATTCCCTGTGGGAGCACTTGAAACTGGCCTCTGCATGTGGGTGTCCCAAGCCACCTTAATCAGGCCTCTAAATTGGACTCACCCAACCCTGGGAAACCTCTTGCAGGCTCTAATGACACTGTCTACTGTCCTTTAACTCTAGGAAGCATGCAATTTGCTTGCTTATCTGCACAGGAATTCTCTGTCTCTGTGGCTCTGGTAAAAGGGTCACTCATACACTGTATGTATATATATATATTACTTATTACTGCTTACTGTAGACTATGTTCACCTGGCTCCTTTGTGACTCTGTACATTGCCCCTCTTTTTGTTATGTACCCTGTTTGAACCTGTATTTTCATTGCACTCTCCCGGGTCGTACCTAAAAATAGGCATATAACTTGTCTAGTGCACCTACCTGGTCAGCAAAAGCTAAATAAAAGAAATATACCATGCCTGTTTGAAGCCCTGTGCTGTATTCATATCCACCACTTCCTGAGGAAGGCCATTCCATGCATCCACCACCCTTTCTGTGAAAATAACTTCCTCACATTACCCCTTAATTGGCCTCCCTCTAATCTCATGCTGTGTCCTCTTGTCCTGCTATTTTTCTTATATTGCAACATTTCACCTTGTTAATGCCCTTAAGGTGCCTGAATGTTTCAATCATATCACCTCTCTCTCTCCTTTACTCCAGAGTTCACATATTGGGTTCTGTTAATCTGTCCTCATATTTTCTGATGCTGTCCCTGCACCATTTTGGTTGCCCTTCTATGGACTGCCTCAAATTGGTTAATGTCCTTGTGAAGGTGTGGTCTCCAGTACTGCACGCAGTACTCCAGATAGGGCCTAACCCATGTCTTATAAAGAGGGATTATTACCTCCTTCATATGACTTGTGATACCCCTACTAATACACACCAACATCCCCCTAGCCTTACCTTCTGCATTAGTGGTCTGCTTGGATAATTTCAGGTCATCAGTGATGATAATTGTGACGTGGAGAGCCAGTTCTGAGTGCTGTATCATTTTTTGTAATATAAAAATGTGTATGAACCGTCTCCCATGAGAAATGCTGAAACAGCATGTGAGATCACACAAACACACACAGATTTTAGATACAAGGTGCTACCTGGAAGGCCCAAAGCTAATTACAGACTTTAAATAAGTTAATTATAGCTGTAGTTGCTTAGAGGAAAGATCATAAACTTGTATAATGCTTAGAGGAAGAAGAGCAGGGTATGATGTTTTAGTGCGAAGTCATAAAAGATGCTTTCATGTCCTGGAAGGGGGAAGCTTATCATAAGATCAGATAGAGTCATTTGGAGAACATGAGTTATGCTGAGGTTGCAGGTTGGAAAAGACATCCTGTTTTTATATAGGTATTTTCTTTTATATATTCTGACAGGGACTAGGTGACCTCATTCAAATAGGTGGGGAAAACCAGCTTTTAAACATTGTTCTGTTTTCATTAGGAGACACTTCTATCTAGACTCTGACAAAGAAACATCTGTGAGCACTTTAAGCAGGTATTTAGAGAGAGAGACAAATCTAAGTACTGTAGGTAGGAATTGCACTGTTTAAACCTGCTTTGTTTAAGAGATTTGTATGTCATGTGATATAATAGTTCCATATTTTATGTGTTACATATTTTTATTCTATTGTAGTAAAACTCTATTTTTAGAGCTTACTTGGTCTGTCTTTGATTTCTTTCCTTTACAAGTACAGTATATATTGTTAAAGCAGACACTTCACATAAGCTTGAATGGAGATACCAAACTGGAAAAAGGTAAGTGTTTTAAATCTGAGGTCTTTTATTATAGTTTTTAAGGGTTAATCTCTGTACACCTGGTTAGGTGCCCATAGGCAAAGATATCTGGCCCCCTGAAGACAGAATTATCTGAGCATGTACATTGGGTGTGCTAACATAGAAACATAGAAGTTGACGGCAGATAAGGACCGCAAGGCCCATCCAGTCTGCCCATTTCTTTTTCTACCTTATAAGTGTGCCATTGGCCTTTGCTCTGTCAGTGGCCTATCTATTCATACTCATCTGTATTGCTTCCTTATGCCTATCCCATGCCTGTTTGAAGCCCTGCACTGTATTCATAGCCACCACTTCCTGAGGTAGACCGTTCCAAGCATCCACCACCCTTTCTGTGAAAAAATTAAAATGTTAATGCCCTTAATGTGTTTGAATGTTTCAATCATATCACCTCTCTCTCTCCTTTGCTCAAGGGTATACATACTGAGCTCCGTTAATCTGTCCTCATATACCTTCTGATGCAATCCCTGCACCATTTTGGTTGCCCTTCTTTGGACTGCTTCAATTTGGTTAATGTCCTTGTGAAGGTGTGGCCTCCAGTACTACATGCAGTACTCCAGATGGGGCCTAACCAGTGTCTTGTAAAAAGGGATTATTACCTCCCTCTTATGACTTGTGATACCCCTACTAATACACCCCAACATCCCCCCAGCCTTACCTACTGCTTTAGAGGTCTGCTTGGATGATTTCAGGTCATTGATGATGATGATGATGGCTCAAGAGTGTCCTTCGGATGCTCTCCTCAAGGGGGGAGGGTCATGGAGGCATTGCCCTTTGGCGGCTCCTCGTGGCCTAATTCAGCCTTGCACTTTGAGGCATGGGTGACCACATGTCACATGTGCAGGATACAAGGACATCACAGCATGCCTCCTAAGGGGGCAGGGAAACAAGAAAAAAAGGAAAATGGCCACTCATGCAGGCCAGATGATGACGACCCACCTCCCCTTACCATGAAGCTGGGAAGCCCCTTGAGTCAACCCATGTTGCCCACCCAAGATATGAGGGGGTGCCAAGGGCACCTTAATCTCCTCTTCCAGATGTCCTCCCATGGGCAAGAGCCCCCCCGATGAAAGGATACATTGAGACAGATGGGCAGTGGGGAAGACAGATGGCAGATCGGGGGAGGAGTAGAGGGTGAAGACTTGACCACCTGAAGGAGTGGGCAGCTGGGTTGGATGGAAAGGGGCATAAACAGAACCTGCAAAAATAAAAATGCTCTGATCACCAGGTAAGATAGGGACTAATTAATGCCTCTAATTTCTGTGTCAGAGCTGAGTGGAATTGATGGAGGGTGCGGTCTGGGATGGTGTGGAGAGGTGTGTGGGGGACTCGCACTTTCCCACTGTGACATTAGTATTGCTTTGAAACTTTAAGATGATGGTCAGGAGGGAATCAATATTCAGGTGGGTGGAGCTCCCTGGGGTACAGCTTCTTGGGTGGTGACATAAAGATATGGTGGCAAAAGGTTCCTGTTAACTTCTCCTGAAACAAAGAGGTGATAGTCAATCAAAAGTTTGAAAACGTATCAGCCTAGCACCCTCCCCTTCTTCATGATACAATGAGCTTCATTGCTATGGTAACTACTTAGGAGTTGTCAATCCATACATCCATGAAGTGATGGGCTGTGTTAAGGGAATTTCCAGCACAGAGGAGAGAGCCAGTTAGCAGCTTAGAACTGCAACAGCCTAGCATCCTCTTTCTTCTTAAAGATGCTATACCCTTGGTTGTCATTGGGGATCTTCTTGGTGTGGTTAGTACTTATATTCATGGAGTACTGTGCTCTGTACTGAGTACTGGAATTTTCTGCACACCCATTCTGATTGTCACAGAAGTGGATGGAGAATTGCTGATGTTGCTACCTCCTAGTAAACAAACACATGATCACCCCTCTGCCACTAGCAGCTCCTTAAATGACCACAAAGATTTCAACTGTCAACTGTGATGGACTTACAAAGCTCCATTTTCTGGTTTTGCTAGGACTAATTAATACTGGGTCAATGATTTGAATCCTGCCATGACTTCCCCCTTTGACTGCAGTGTAGGACTGTGGGTATCAGCTGGAGGGAGTGAGATGGGAACTGACGTGTATGAATGCAAATGGTTGATGGGCAATGGAATTACAACAGTCAGCAGATGCTTCTTGAAGAAGAGGCAACTCACATACAGAGTCCAACTATCCTGAACTCTATAGTACTGTTGGAACTTTACTGTCTAACCTTGACCATTAAAATGAGGTTTCAAGGTCAAAATTAACATGGAGTCTGTGGCATATTTGCAAGTCAATAGCTGTTGTGATGGGAGGATTTGCCATCACTGAACAATATAATGCATACAGTTAAATATACCACAGAGCAACAATGCTCTACAGAAGCTAGTTGTTCTTACCTATGTTACTGTTCATACGTAAACATTATATGAGCCTAAATCCAAGTTAGTTAGTGGTCTCTGTCAGGCACACCCTTGAACTCTTAGATGGATAGAGCCTTGGCTGAGCATTTCTATGCAGACATAATTAACCTTGATATATAACCAAAGTTTCCAAAGGTGCTTAGACTATTACTTTCCATCACTGTAGTTGGAGGGATGCTGCACATGATGTGCACTACGTGTGTGTTGGGGGGGGGGAGTTGGTTTCACTATTTGTGATTTTGGTGTTTGTGAATGGAGATGATATTTTTCAGTGTTTGGGGTCGTGTGAGGATGGGATGGGGAAGAATAAATGGGGGGTGGGGGAATCAGATCTGTCAAGAACTGAAGTCAGCTCTACAAGGAGGGAGTGAGATAGAGGGTGAGGGGCAGAGGGGACACAGAACTCAGTATGGGAGTTGGGGATGAGTCCTTATACACTTTCTATTACTGTATTTAAAACTATTACTTATGGAATGATTGATTGCAGCACAACAACTCTGCTAGTACCACTGGAACATTACATCTTTGTAACCCTTAGTGATGGTGGGTGAGACATTAAGAATGAAATCTTGAATTATAAATGGTCTCAGAACAGATGTCAAGAGGAAGAGTTCTGGGAAAAACAAGAGCAATGCAGACTGATGCAATTTGTCTGCAGGAGACACGCATGGTATAAAATGAGGGGTTGCATATGCAGAAAATTGGGAGGGGGGTTATGGCTCATATTTTACATCTAAAGCCAGGGGGACTGCCATGTGGATATGACCAGGTTTCCTGGAAACTGTAACCAGAGTGGTCACAGATGAAGCGGGTTAGATAAGTTCTAATTCAAGTATTGTTAAATATGGGGGGAAAACATGCAGTGGATTCAGTATATGATTCAAACTTAGAAAATCTTGATTTTTCTTTCATATGTTATACCTCCAAATTGTAGACTTTGAGGGGCTCTGGAAACTCTCTGGATATTACATCTGTGGCACTAACACTGTACTTTACCACATCTAAGAATGTGTTATATGTTACCAGAAATACCAAAGCCCTGGTTAACCTCATGTATGACCACACTCCTGGTGCATTCTGGGAGGCAGTTTCATGCCAAAGGAAAGGGAACACATATTATTCACATTCTGCCACTTCATATGCCAGGCTAGATGCAATACTGATATACCAGGCCCTTATCACACCTGTATATTTTATTTTCCATGACACAGTCACCATTCCAGATCCTTTCCCTATGCTGCTGAATCTTCAGAACTGGGGAGTTCCTGCAGGTAGCAAAACCTGGTAAATAGATCTACCCTGTTAAAAAGGCAGATTTTTGTAAAATGTAATAAAGAACACATTAGTTGCTGTCTGACTGATAATAGAAGGGGGGGGCATCAGCCTCCACAAGATGGGAGGCTATGAAGGCAATTCTTGGGAGGGGGGCATCATTTTGCATACTAACCAGAAGAAAAGGTAGAGAATCAGCTAACTCATGACCTGAAAAAACTGATAAATGATTCTAAAAAAAGAGAATATGGCCCACCCCTGTCTGAGAGGTTATCAATATTTGCAGCAATTGAAACAGGAATATAACCAAATCACCAGTACTAAAACAGAAAGGCTCTTCTGCTAACCCACACAAAACTACTTTGAGGGTGATATGGGTAGGAAGTGGCTGGCCTGGCAACTAAAAAATAAGTCACAAAAATGTGGCACAGGGAAAACAGGAGGAGGGGAGCTAAAATACACTGACACACAAATAAGCATGTGCTTCAGATAGTTTTATAAGGATTTGTACACCTCAAAGGTACAGCCCATGGAAGATGCCATTAATAAATTTATGTCCAAATCTCCTATAAATCCAAAAGATGGCAACACTAAAAATAACCTAGAAATGGATACCGTCTGGGAGGAAATCAAGAGGGCAATACAACTCCTTAAGGGAGGAAGGCCCAACAGACTTTTTTAAGGCCTTCCACACATATTTGCAGGAACCTCATTATGACATGGTGATGGAGAGTCTTACCCTGGGAATAGACCCCCCCCACATGGTCTGCCACTATCACCCTTCTCCCCAAGCTAGGCAATGATCCCCAGTTATGTGGCTCCTACCAGTCTATTTTCCTGCTGTCAACTATAAAAATAAATAGCATGTTATAGCTGGTAGACTTGAAACAGTCCAACCCCAGATCATCCAAACCGATCAGACAGGTTTTGTGCAGGGTAGGCAGGGGAAACCATGTTTGTAAAACCTTGATCGCTGTATAGAGTTGAGCGTGGAGATTGCCGTAGGAGGAGACAGCAGTGGTAACCCTTGATACTGAAAAGTCCTTTGACCGCATGGAATGGTGGTATATGTTTGCCACACTACGATGCAAAGAAATGATAAAATGAATCTCAGCACTTTACTACCTGCCCCCGGTGCAAGTCCTTGTTAATGGACAACAGTCACAACTCTTCCAACTCACTAGAGGCACTAAGCAGGGTTGCCCGCTCTCCCTACTACTATGTATCATCACCCTGAAGTGGAATGTGCAACTAGTGGTGATGCAAGTGGGCAAAGAACATTATAAAGCATCCCTCTTTGCTGGTGACCTAGTGGTCTACCTGTGGAACCCAACAATAGGCCTCCCTAGGTTGCACTGTTTGCTGAACTAACATGTCAGCATATCCCTTCATAAAATAAACTGGGCCAAGAGTGAGGTATCACCTATGGGAAAAGGCATACATGAGCATCTTGTTAATCCCCTGAACATTAAACTAGTCTCATCACTCAAGTACCTGGGATTCAATATCTAACAAAGCTAATCTACTATTGCTGTCCACTATTCAAAAAGATTGCAAGAGATGGGAGGTTCTCTCTATTAGTGTACTGTAATTTGGCACATAAACATGGTTAAAATATGCATTGTATCCAAATGCTTAAACGTGTTCCAGAATCGCCCTATAGGAGTGCCTGAAAAATGTGTTAAACAACTGAACAGTATCATACATAGATTTGTGTGTGTGTGTATGTGTGTGTTGGGGGGCAGCTCACATAAACAGGAGCATTCTGCAACTTCCCATTAAAAAGGCAGGGCTGATATTGCCAAATCTGAAATACTAGGTATTATTGGGCTGTTTAGTTTACCTTTCAGATGCAAGGGAGCAGAGAACAGACCCCTGGATGGTTATAAATGAAAAGGGAGAATTGGGATGATGAGTTGATCCAGGCCTACCTTATCTATTGCCAGCACTGACAGAAATGCAGATCCCACCTAGCAAGAATTGTTTCACAAGACAACCAACCAGGGTATGGCTAGGTACTTATAAATTCATAGGCCAAATTAAGGAACTATCACCCGATGTTGCCATGAGATCTGCATTCAAGGGGATGGAAGGATACAGTGTCTTCATACGCCAAGCAATACTGAGATGGACAAAATGTGGTATTATATCAGCTGATAATTTATATTTAGGAGGTGCACTTCAGTCTTTCTTGATATGAAGTGAGAGTACCACATCCACTATGGTGACTTCTTCACCAATCTCAGAAAAAGAAAAATACCTATTAAAAATGTCTCTGGTACAGTCACCCATAGGATTATTCTCAGGCCTCTGCCAAGCACCAGTACTATTAACATCCTTCTATAAAATGTTTCTGGGTGCTGCTTCCATGACTAAGATTAAGGAAAAGGTTAATTAGGGTGAAGACTTGGACACTGAACTGAGGCCCTGCATTTAGGAGGCAGCCATTTGACATGTATACATGTGTTTCTGCTTGAATATGCTATGCAGAATGCAAAAAAACTTTATTGAATATATCTCACTCCTAAAAAGTTACATTGGTTCAAATCCTACAATCATTCTATGTGCCCCAAATGTCATATTGAAGAAGGTAGTTTCTTGCATATGGCATTGACTTGCACCAAGGTGGCACCATTTGGGGCTGAAATGCAGCAAATCATGGTGAAAGTATTACACCAGGACATATCTTACTCTCCATTACAGTTAATGCCAGGGGTGGTCCAGAGTGGTACACAGGGCAAAAGTAAGCACAGACTATGGGACCATGCCCTGGTGAACAGTAGTTTAAGCATAGTACAACACTAGATAAGCTCATCGCCCACTAGTGTAACTCAGTGGCTAACCAATGTGTTATGATGCATGAAATTAGAATGAATACAAATGAATACCAATGGACATGAACAAGTCTTTCTACGATCTGGCAACCCATGTTAGATGCTGTAGAGAACAATGAAATCACACTGTAAAAAGTAACCTGTACAGTCCAAGTATTTTCCTATAAATAATTAATTACATTGGCACCAACTGTATTTTTCTATTTTCACTTTGCTGTCTGAAAGTTTAACCAGTAAAATGTATATTCTTGTCCACAGTCATAGGAATATTACATAGATTATACAGAGCATAAAGACAATTAGTCTGTGAGCTCGTGAACAACATTTTACTTATACCCATTAATATTTTTATTTAATAGATATTTATCTAACTGCGTTTTAAATTCCTGCATTGTACTACTCTCCACGATCTCTCCTGGTAGCATGTTCCAAACTTCCGTCACCCTGTTACTTAACCAATATATCCTTCTATTTGTATTATATCTATCTTTAAGCAATTGATAACAGTGGGCTCTAATATCATATGTTTGGTCCCTTTTAACCAGGCCCAAGAGATCCCACAAGTTAGCATTGGTCAAGGCCCTGTAAATCAAACACAAATCTCCCCGCATTCTATGGTACTCCAAGGGATATAGTTTCAAATTATGAAATCTCTGTTCGTAGTTCATGCCCTCTGTCCCCTTGATTTTTTTTGTCACTCTCCTCTGTACTCTGTCCACCAGCTCAACATCACCTCTCTTATATGGGGCCCAGAACTGAACACAGTACTCCACATGTGGACGCTCCAGTGCATTATACAGTGGCATCACGACTTGCCTGTCTCTACTTTTAATATGTCTCGTTATGCAATTAGTTATGACACTAGCTTTTTTTACCACTGTGTTGCATTGTAAACTAAAACTAAAATCTTGGTTAACCATAATCCCTAGACCTTTCTCTTCAGATACTACCTTCAGTATGGACCCACCTAGGATATACTGAAAATTGTTATTTCTTTTCCCCAAATAAATATGGATTGCTTCTGGGTTGCCCATATGTCCAGACTATTCAATGCGGTTTGCAGGACTAACTGCTCCTCCAGATTATTTACACGGGACACCCAATTCTAGTGTCATCCGCAAATTTAGACATTCAGACCACTGATTTCACCTGCATAGATGAGATATACAAATTGAACAAACATGGTCCCAGCACTGAGCCACCGCTAGTTACCCCAACATGACCAGAATATTCTCCTTTGACACATACTTTCTGACCTCTTCCAGTGAGCCAAGCCTTTACCCATTTTTGTATCCAGACTGGTAAATCTAACACATATAGTGATTTAACAAGCTCCCCCGTGAGGGACCTTATCAAAGGCCTTCACAAAGTCCAGGAAGATCACGTCTACTGAACTACCCATATCAATGGCCTTACTAACCCTATTATAAAATTCCAACAGGTTAGTCTGACATGATAGTGGATTCCCTGCAGGGGGAGGGCCTCAAACAACTGGTACAGCAACCCACAAGAGACAGGGCTATCCTAGATCTAGTACTGACTAAAAGAAGGGATCACAGATCTCCAGGTAGAAGGTCACCTGGGGGCCAGTGACCATCACATGGTATGGTTCAATTTGGCTACTACATCTAAATCATCCCATTCCAAGGCAAAAATATGGGACTTCAGAGGAGCTGACTTTGATAAGATGGCCAACAGAGTTAAGCTAGCCCTGGCAAAAAAAAACACAGGTGAGGGTACAGGCAAAGTGGGCAAGCATTAAGGATGCAATACTTGAAGCAACATCCCATGTGTTAGACAGAAAGGAAGTGCAAAGAAGAAGGAAACCACTTTGGTTCTCAAATACAGTAGCAGAAAAGGTCAGAGCCAAAAGGCTGGCCTTCAGAAAATATAAGGGAACACAGCGGGATGAAGATAGGGAGGCATACCAAACTGCCCTAAGGGAAGCAGGTAAGGCAGTAAGGCAGGCAAAGCCCCAAACTGAAACACTAGCACGAACAGTAAAAGAAGGTGACAAGACTTTCTATAGATACATTAGTGAAAGGAGAAAGTCCAGAGGGGGTATTGCTAAGCTTAATGGAGAAAAGGGAGCATGTGAGGAGGAGGACCCTGTAAAGGCACCTATCCTAAATAGATACTTTGCTCAGTATTTACTAAGAGAAGGTAGGGCAGGGCCCACAGCTCAGCATCATGGACACAGGAGAAGGGAGGTGAGCACTACTCCTTCACAAAAGAAAGGGTCCACAGAGCTTGCTAAGCTCAGGTGGATAAAGCAATGGGACCTGATGGCATACATCCCAGGGTACTTAAGAAGCTAAAGGAGGAACTAGCAGAGCCATTAGCAGAATTGTTTAGTGAGTCTC
This sequence comes from Neoceratodus forsteri, assembly GCA_016271365.2. Lineage (NCBI taxonomy): Eukaryota > Metazoa > Chordata > Ceratodontiformes > Ceratodontidae > Neoceratodus > Neoceratodus forsteri. The sequence goes on from CM028130.1 coordinate 1,253,955,207, forward strand.
TGAGCACAGGAGAGGTCCCAGAAGACTGGAGAAGGGCTCATGTGATCCCGCCCACAAGAGTGGTAGCAGGAGGAGGCGGGAACCATAGACCAGTCAGTCTTACCTCAGTAGTGGGCAAGATTATGGAGGCACTCCTTAAGGAAAGGATAGTGCAACACCTGGAATCCATAGGGGCACAGGATCCAAGACAGCATGGGTTTACAAAAGGAAGGTCCTGTCAAACTAATCTCATAGATTTCTTTGACTGGGTAACCAGAGTGGTGGACCAAGGGGGAGCAGTTGATGTCGCCTACCTTGACTTCAGCAAAGCTTTTGACACTGTTCCACATAGAAGATTGATAAATAAGCTGGGTAGGCTCGGGGTGGGTGAAGTTGGTCAACTGGGTGGCAAACTGGTTGGACGGGCAGAAAACAGAGAGTGGTGGTAAATGGTATACAGTCAGAAGAGATGCAAGTCACAAGTGGGGTACCTCAGGGATCAGTCCTGGGGCCAGTCCTCTCAACATCTTCATTAGTGACCTTGCAGATGGACTAGAGGGTAAGGCTTGTCTGTTTGCAGATGACACCAAGATCTGCAACAGAGTAGATGATCCAGATGGGGTGGGCAGAATGAGAAGAGATCTGGATAAACTAGAAGAATGGTCAGAAGAGTGGCAACTGGGATTTAATGCAAAGAAGTGCAAAATCATGCACATAGGAAGAGAAATCCTGAAGCCACCTATAGGCTGGGAGGAGTTGCTAGCAGTCACAAAGGAAGAAAGAGACTTGGGCATCATCATCACTGATGACCTAAAATCATCCAAGCAGACCTCTAAAGCAGTAGGTAAGGCTAGGGGGGTGTTAGGGTGTATTAGTAGGGGTATCACAAGTCGTAAGAGGGAGGTAATCCCTCTGTACAAGACACTGGTTAGGCCCCATCTGGAGTACTGCGTGCAGTATTGGAGGCCACACCTTCACAAGGATATTAACCAAATTGAGGCAGTCCAGAGAAGGGCAACCAAAATGGTGCAGGGACTGCATCAGAAGACATATGAGGACAGATTAACGGAGCTCAATATGTATACCCTTGAGCAAAGGAGGGAGAGAGGTGATATGATCGAGGCCTTCAAACACCTTAAGGGCATAAACAAGGTGAAAGAGTCTAACATGTTTAAATATAAGAAAAATAGCAGGACAAGAGGACACAGCATGAGAATAGAGGGAGGTCGATTAAGGGGGAATGTGAGGAAATTCTTTTTCACAGAAAGGGTGGTGGATGCATGGAATGGCTTACCACAAGAAGTGGTGGCTATGAATACAGTGCAGGGCTTCAAACAGGCATGGGATAGGCATAAGGGAGCAATACAAATGACTATGAATAGATAGGCCACTGACAGAGCAAAGGCCGATGGCACATTTATAAGGTAGAAAAAGAAATGGGCAGACTGGATGGGCCTTGCGGTCCTTATCTGCCGTCAACTTCTATGTTTCTATGATCTTCCTTTAGTAAATCCATGCTGGGTCTTGTCTATCTTACCTGTGTTTTCAGTATACTCAACTATATAGTCCTTTATTATACCCTCTAGAATTTTTCCAAGCACGGAGGTCAAACTAATGGGCCTGTAATTTGAGACCTCCTGCCTACAGCCTTTTTTGTATATAGGTATAATCACGGCTTGTCTCCAAGCATCTGGAACCTCACCAGTGTCAATACTTTCCTGAAAAAGGTAAGTTATTGGCCCCACTAGAAATGTTGCCATTTCTTTTATCACCCTCGGATGAATCCCATCTGGTCCCTACGCTTTATTCTGATTTAACTTCTTTAATCTAGTCAGGACGTCAGTAGGCTCTATCCTTAAAAATGGTCCTCCCTGTTTAGCTTTCTCATTGTCCTAGGTAATTTGGGATCCTTTATTATAGACTGATGAAAAGTAAACATTATATTCCTCTGCAAGTGCCTTATTTTCTGTTATAATGCTCCCATCCTGAGTTTTAATGGTCCTATAGTTTTAATTTTCCCTTTTTTACTATTAATGTAAGCACAAAAGGTCTTGCAGTTATCCCCGACCTTTGCTGCTATTTCATACCCATATTTTCTTTTGGCACTGGCTATAGCTTTTTTTTACAATTTTAAGATTATTTCTATATACTTCCCAACCTTCCTTGGTATTATCATTCTTTGCTATGTGGTAAGCTTTATTTTTAATTTTAATCAAGCTTTTAACAGTTTGGTCCATCCAGGGTGCAGGTGAATTTTTTGCCTCATTATATTTGTTTCTGGTAGGTACATATCTTGTAATTAATCCATTTATAGTGTCCGTCAGTAAATCCCACATATGAGCCACTGTCTGATTCTGAAATTCAGATTGCCATTCCCATGTAGCCAGATCATGTCCCATCTGTATAAAACTGGCTGCATCAAATCTATGGATTACTGTAGTACCTTTATTTTCCCCTAGACTAGCAGAATACTCTAACCCTACCATAACATGATCACTTGAACCCAAGGGGGGAAATATCTTGCAGTTAGAAATATTATCACCCAGGTTGCTTAATACCAGGTCCAGTATGTGATTTCGTCTTGTATTAGCTGTTACATATTGATCAAGACCTCCAAGACTAATTGCCTCTAAGTATTTAGATTCAACTGATGTACTTGCTGTCCAGGTACCCCACTCTATACCTGGGAGGTTGAAATCACCAGCTAATATTACATTTCCTGCTAGTGTTAAATGGTTGACTAGATTTAATATAGTTTCATCCTTCTTTAACCTTGTGGATGGTGGCCTATATATTACTGCCAGATTGATCTTGGCCACTCTGAGTGGGCTTATCTTAACCCAGATAACTTCAACTTCAATATCATAATCTTCCTCATGAGAATCACATGTGTAGTGCTAGCCTTATGACACAATCACAACCGTATGTTTGTGTAACAAATTTTGTGCAACTTTTTCATGTTTCTGTGTTTAATTTCTGTTAACAGTTAGACCGCTTGTATTTCAGTCACATTAAAATGATCTAATAAAGTTACCTGTCAGAGGGCTGTGGTCAGAGATAATGTCTTTAGACAGACTGGGAGAGCTGAAAACTGAAAGCATCCCTTTCATGTATCATAGAGGAGTCCCTCCTGCTGCACTAGACAGAGCATATGTTAAGAAACAGATATCTTTGTATATATAAAGTCTGAAGTCCAGATCAGTTTTTTTATGAGGATCCAGCACTACAGATGCAAAGAATGTTGAATCTATGATGTCAGAGTGACATACTGGATAATGTGGCATGGGGCAGTGGGAGGGTCTTAAGGTCTGACACAGCCTGAAAGTGACAGTCAGGTTAGGGACTGTAAACAAGCTACCATCTAAGGGTTCAAGTCCACCCTGATTCACCTAGTGTCTTGTGTGGTAAGCCATTCTACCTTGCTAAAGAAAGAGAGAGAGAGGGGTTTTTCAATGTATAATTGGCTGTTCAAACATTTCCTTTTCAATTTCTGCATAATTACTGTTCCTCAGCCTTGCTGTAACATCTGTATTATCTGCATAAATATCCAGAAGTACTAAAATATTCTATTTTTATATACTTTGTGTTTCTTTGAAGGAGTCCTCTGAGGTACAGCTAACTGATTTATAACTGACAAAACTGTATTTCTGCCTATGAAGAGGAGGATACCATTACCATATTCTATTTCTAAAGTAAGGAGTTATCTGTCATGACAGAGAGAGGTAGGTTGTTGCCTTTGAGCAAGGAGCACTGTACTGCATAAGCAGCATCTCTGAAGGGACTCAGACCTAGAGATACCCGAGAGAGTATCTATGCTGAATGGTGGCAGCTACTGATTACTCTTACGGGTGTCAGAAGGGTGCCAATAACACTGACAGGCTAAGTCTGGGAAAGACCAGTTTGCCACAAACTGAAGGCAGCATTTGGGATCTAAAACATTTGTCAATATAAAGGTCATCTGTCTAGTGACAGAACATGATATACAAAAAGAGACTGTATATTCTATGATGGTGTTTTTTTTGTTAACCAAGAGTAAATAGATATAAGACAATATGTCAGACCATATGAGAAGGGTTCACTGCACTACCTGCAGAAGCTGTGCAAAAAAATGTAAAAAATTGGGCTATTAGGATGGCCAAACTTCAAGAGAACTCATAGCCATCCTTGAAAAAAAGTGGCCAAGAAAGCCACATGAAAGGATCACTGCTAGCCATGGTTGTGAGATGGAGGCTAGGCACAATCCAGATGTGCCCTTTAACTGGGACAGCTGCACAAGCAGACCTAGTACAAATGCTGGAAATGAAGCTCCTTCATTAAGGTGAAGGCAGAAATTAAGAGGCAAGAGGCAGGGGCAGAGCTACAGAAGAAGAAGCTTGAAGCTGTGGAGAAGAGGTGGAAGGCTGAGGAGTGAAAGAAAGATCACCACCATGAGATCCAGTTGAGTGAAGAGCAGGAAAAGTGGCACCAGCACAAGATCCAGATGAAGAAGCTTGAGCATGACAGTCAATAGAGATTCTGTGCCAAAGGACATCACTGCAAACAGTGAGGAACAGCATGAGGGGTTTGACCCAAGAAGCCAAAATTAATTCTAAAATGTTTCCCAGATATCAGGAGGGGATGATATTAATTTGTTTTTAAGACCATTTGAGAGAATCTGTGGGCAATATGAATTGGGCAAGGATTTATTGGACAACTCAGCTACTGCCGCTGCTTATAGACAAGGCATTAGATGCCTTTACTAGAATGGACACTGATGACTGCATGGACTATGATGAAGTAAAAAATACCTTGCAAAAGCATTGTGAGTTAACCTCTGTGGCCTGTAGGCAAAAATCTAAAGCATTAAGAAAGGCACCAGAGTACAGCTATGCAGAAATGTGTGTGAAACTACGTAACTTTTTAGATTGCTGGGTAGAGGGTGCAACTGGTCTCTTCTCCATCATCCTCTACACAGATAATATGATTCTTTACACTAGTCACAAGGACTTTGCATCAGTAAATGCCACACTAAAAACAGACTGACTGAATACCTGGCTTATGCATAATCTTCTCCTGCTAAACACAAAGAAAATTGTTGCCACATTGTTTGGCTCTGCCTCCAGAATCAAGTCCTGTTCTGTACCTCTCACTATCATGGGTCCCAATGACACCCTCATGGAGGGTGTTGATCACTTTAAGTATCTGGGAGTCACCATTGACCCTTCACTTGGTTTCAGCCTTCACGTAGCTAACACTTGCAAAGCGGTCAACATTAAACTGGGGGTAGCATATACAATTAGATAATCAATAACAGCTGCTGCTAGACTCTATTGCCCAGGGGGTCCTCTGACCTAATTTTACATATAGTCTCGCAGTGTTCATGGACTCTAATAAAAACAATCTTCAGAAATGGGACACCTGCTACAACAATATCTGTTGCTTAACTCTGGCTGTCCCTAAACTTACTCATCACTGTGTGCTCTACTCCAGTCTTGGATGGCTATCCCCCTCTTCCACTTGTTCTTACACAGTTGGCTACCTTATAGATAATATCCATGCTGGAGTGCCCAAATCCCTTTCTAACATGTTATACCTAAACTCGCAGTCATACCTGCTGAGATCAGCAGAGAGGTCACTTTTACATACTCCACCATGTGCAACCAAAATGGGTGAACATGCTTTTGCTTCAGCTGCGCCAAGGCTCTGGAACTTCCTCCCAGATCACATCTGATTCTCTCAGTCACACCAGACCTTTAAAGATCATGTGTGATGAAATTTACAGAAATTAAACTGTCAGCACCATTCATTGAATATTGTTATAACAACAGTGTCTGCCTAGTGTTTTAAACGAAAATCTACCATTTAATACCATTTATAGCTATTTATTGTGTGGCCTACTTCAGCAACATTGCTAGATGCTGAGACTTTCCATTCCCTGTGGTAATCGGCATGTCTCTTCCCCGGTGATGTCATCTGAGGTGCTATTCTCTCTTCAGTACATAAACTACGGAGACTGTCACATTGCTGAGATCTGTAAAGACATATTCCTTTCACTATGCCTGTTGCAAGAATCTGAAAGCTGTTTGACTGTGCTTCTGTCATGCTCAATTGCAGTAATGCACAACAACAGTTTTAAATTTAAGCCTGTGCAGAAATCAGGAAGAGTAGCACATTGATGTTAGTGATATTGGAGGGGTCCCCAAATGCATTTTTCATGTAGTATGCCATTGCCAGCCATGTTTCAGATGTTGAAGCTGCAATTTGTTTTGTACAAAAAGTGTTCAGTCATTTTATTATGTTTTATCAATGGTTTGTTTCTGGCTGCCTTTCAGTTTCTCTGTGCCCCCCCCCCCAAAAAAAAATGATGTCATACAAGGAAGCTGTTAATGTTTTACATACAGCAACAAGGAATTCTGAGTAATTTATGTTGACTTAAATGTGCCTGACTTAGAATCAGTGTCATATGTTGGTAGGTGGTCCTTGGGGAGGGTTTGAACTCTTTGCTGCCCTCGATCGGGCTTCGCGGTCCACTGGACCACCAGGGAGATGTTCTTTTTGGGGGGGTGACTCTTTGCTGCCCGCGATCGGGCTTCATGGTCCAACCACCAGGGATATGTTCTTGAGGGGTTGACTCTTTGCTGCCAGCAATCAGGCTAGCGGGGGGGTGGGGTTTATTTTCACTTACGCAATCGGGCCAGTCGGGGTGGGGGTTTAACATGCCCGTGAACGGGCCAGTTGGGAGGTGGGGGGATTTTTAACTTCGCCCACAATTGGGCCAGGTGGGGGGATTATTCACTTATGCCTGCGATCGGGCCTGTCGGGGGTTGGGGAGTTACTATATGCCCACAATTGGGCTGCAGGGGGGGCACAGGGAGTATGTTGAGGGCCACCCACCGGTGGCAGCTGCTGTGTTGCGCCCTGCAATGTGGCAGCTCACCTTTGGGTGGCCCTCGACTTACTCCTATTTTTTTTTTTGCTCAAAGTTGTGCAGGTGCAGGTTGGGGGTTGCGCCTGCACAACGCTGCACAGCCCACTGAATATCGGGCTGTGCAGTTTATGCATGGTTCCTCCCCCTCTGGTTCAGCATGCCTTCATTAGCATTGTGCTGTTGCTCAGCTTGACTTGGGGGGGGCGCAACTGCCTCCTGCTGAATATGACAGAATGGCGCAATTTTGGACTTGCGCAGGCGCAACCCTATTGTGCATGGCGCACCCCTTTTGAATATCCAGCCCACGGTATCTAGCTAGAAGACTTCCTCACTGAGAGATGTAGTCTCCTATGTCTGTTGTGAGCACAGAAAAATAATAGCCTGTATACTAATTTACATAGTGAGGCATTGTGGGTACAGTAGAGTACACTCCTACAGGTTACTTCTCCCATTTTCTATGACAAATCTCAAAAAATCACTAAAATTATCTTTTTACCAGGGCTAGCACATCCAACCTTAGTAGGAATTAATGCAGATAAGGTCCATATTAAATCTAAATTATTGTAAAGCAGACATTGACCAACAGCAGTGAAGTTACCAGCATTGTATCACTAGCAGCAATACAACTTCTTAACAGGCCCACCCCAAATGACATCAGCAGCCATAAGGCATGCTGACTCAGCATCCAGCAACATTGGGGAAATAGATCACAACAAAAAGACACTAAAACAAGCATTTGTCATGTATTTGCTTGCTGGCATTAGCAGTGGAAGTGCAGGAGTTAGACAGATGCAGTATAGGAATGGCATTGCAGTATTGAACTGACGCCAACTCCACCCTCACCCTGCAGAGATGGTCAGGCATTGGGGTGTGCCTTTTGGTCATCACCCATGACGGTCATGGCATTTCACCTCACCATACCCTTCAGACACTGACAAGTGTCGAGGTGTGCCTAGGGGTGTTTGGGCTTTACATTCACCTCATTCCATAAGGAAATATGTTGAAATGGGTGCAGTGTAAGAGAATGGGGTGAACTCTGGGGCCAAAGGGTCCAAGGCACACCTCGATGCTGGTCACTGGAGTGGGGATGGGGGTGGAATGGCATGAGCATTGCTGTCGACAGTCCCAAATCACAACCCTGATGCCTGTCAGTCCCTACAGGGTAGGGCGTTATGGTTGAAAACCCTAATGCCCTAGGTGTTTCTTGGTATTTTTACTCCAAGTTTTCAACATGGGCTTTTTGTGAGCCCACCGCATGAACAGTGACACTATCATTTTGTTAGGCAAAAGGTGATTTTGCACAGCAATTACGCCATTTGGCAGCACAGGTGCAAAAACACATTTCGAACAGGATGTGAAAAATGACAGCTGTACTATTCATGAGGAGGTGTAAAAAAATGACATTACAAAATCACACATACCCACACAATCCAAAGCATCATGGGCTGCATATGCAAATCACCACAGAATGTTATGCTGGTCCAACTTTAGCATTGTTGAAAATCTGGAGTGAAAATATAAAAAAAACTGGTGAAGTCACAAGCGTGCGTAGAAACTGCACAACATACGCTCATAATGTAATTAGTTTGGGATTTTTTTTTTTTTTTCCAGCAGATTTTCAACATAGTATTTTGGGACCTCTGCTCATGAACAGTGTCACTGTGATTTTCTTAATCTGTCCCAAACACTGATTTCCCACAGCGACCGCGCTATTCTGAGCCAGAAGTGTGAAAAACACATTTCTGCCAGGGTGTGAAAAATGACAGCTGTACTGTTTATGAGGAAGTGTGGAAAAATGTCAATATTGAAAATCTAGACTGAGAAAATATTACAAATTCATGTGAACTTCACGAGGTGTGTGGAATGCAATGCGCTATACTTGTCATTTTATGGACTTTTGTCACCAAATTTTCAAAATAGCCATTTTATCACTTCTGGTCACGAACAGTGTCACTGTGATTTTCTTAATCTCTCCCAAACATTTATTTTGCACACAGAACACACCATTGTGCACTGCATGTGCGAAAACATATTTTGAGAGAGATTTGAAAAATGACAGCTGTACTGTTCATAAGAAGATGTGGTAAAATGACAATGTTGAAAATCTGGAGTGAAAATATAAAACATTCTAAATCAGTCATTTTCTTTTTGAATTTTTACACTAAATTTTCAACAGGGGATTTTTGGGGGCCTACCTCATTAACTGTGACACTGTCGTTTTGTTAATCGGTCCCGAAAGGTGGTTCCACGCAGTGACCACAAAGTCACCTTTTGGGACTGAATAACAAAATAACAGTGACTGAGTTCATGAGGAGGGGTCTCAAGAACCCATGTTGAAAATTTGGTGAAAAAGTTCCCCAAAAATGGCTGAGATATGCACCAAAGTTGAAAAAAAAACATTTATGCTATTATACAGCTTACCGGCATTTCTTCAGTTCACGGTTGGCTTTGAAGAGTGCAGACATGTTCCTGGTCCACTGAAGAACATCACGCCAGCCTCCAGAAGTAAGTATGAAGTGAGGCAAGGGTATGGGGAGGTTGGGTATGCAGAGAGTGGGTGTGGGTTGGGGAAGGGGGCAAGAGAGTCAACGAGGGACCATTTTTTCTTATAGGTATATATATATTTAAAAAAAAAAAAGACGAAGAGGGACTTTTGCCACTCTGGGGTGGGCTCCCAGCGTGGCAGCTTTAAGTGTGTTTGTGGGGAAGTAGAGCTGATGGGGGGATTGGGCACCCACCCCTCAGCCATACAGACTTTTGCCACGCTGGGGTGGGCTCCCAGTGTGGCACCTGGAAGTCTGTTTGGGGGGCAGTGAAGATGACGGGGGATTGGGCACCCCCTCAGTGATACAGTGTGTGGATGTGGGGGGCAGAGTGCTTAAGTACGCTGGGGTGGGCTCCCAGCATGCTACTTAGGTGTTTGTTGAGGGGAAGGGATCCAAGAAAAAAGCAGAGCAGTCTCTGACAGCAGTTCAGATGCAGTGCTGATGTGTAGGCAGTTTACATACTGACGACGGCAGTATGCAAATTGCCTACACATTACCTCCACTGATTGCAGTGGTCTTTTACTTTGAACTGTATGCCACTGCATCTGAACTGCTGTCACAGACAGTTCAGACATTTATTGGTGTGGTGCGGCCACAAATGCAAAAAGGAGCAGGGCACTGGAAGCAGGGGTGTCACACCTACAAAAACTCATATGGTGGCATTATGTTTCTTGCACATGCGTGCAAGCAAACATAAAAATGCATTAATTTGCTGATTTTTGTTACAAAACCTGGAACACACACATAGGTTTTATAGCAGTGTTAATTGAATGGTGCTGCCTCTTTTACTTTTAAAAACCTTTACATATGACCTTTAAGAAGGATCTTTAATCTTTTCTCCTTACAAATAACAAATGCTCTTGTGCTGTACCCCATTCTCCCCACCAACATCCATGCCATTAGGTTTTCCTGTACTTAAAGATATAATACATAGACATTTGCTGTGACTGTTTATATGTTTGCTTTCCAGTGTCATGTGAGTGCTGTGTTACCTTCCACAAGCATTTTTGATATGTTGTATTATCTCTTGTAACTTGCCTTATTGCTTTTGCAACTCTCCTGGATTGACCCTGAAAAATTCTAGTGCACCTGCCCGGTAAATAAAAACTTTGTTGAGAAAGATATATTTCTTCTAGAACAGTTTCTAGAAACAGTACCCAAGGATCTGAAAATATGGTTGTTGGATAGAACTTCAAGCTCTGCGAAGGAGGCAGCAGAAAGGGATGATCAGTTCATACCCAGTTGACCATTATTCAATAGCAAAAGGAATGGGGGAGGGACATCAGGTGGTTTTAAAGGTCTCGTTTAGGGTTCAACCTAAAAAGTCAGACTTTACCTGAATAAACAAGCATTTGACAATGCCGAATATTTGCCTTCTGGCATTAGCAGTTGAAGTGCAGGAGTTAGAGAGATGCAGTATAGGAATGGCATTAAAGTATTTAACTGACGCCAACTCCACTCTCACCCTGCAGAGATGGACAGACATTGCAGTGAGCCTCTGGGTGTTGCCCATGATGGTCATGACATTTCACCTCACCCTACCCTTCAGACACTGACAAGTGTCGAGGTGTGCCTTGGGGTGTTTGGGCTTTACATTCACCTCATTCCATAAGGAAATACATTGAAATGGGTGCAATGTAGGAGAATGGGGTGAACTCTGGGAGAAAATAATCCCAGCCACACCTCAATGCCTATCACTGGCTGCACGGTGGAGTTGGGGGTGGAGTGGCATGAGTATTATTGTCGACAATCCTAAGTCACACCCCTGATGCCTGTCAGTCCCTACAGGGCAGGGCATTATGGTCAAAAACTCTAAGGCCCTGGACGTTTCTTGGTATTTTTACTCCAAGTTTTCCACATGAGCTTTTTGTGACCCTACCGCATGAACAGTGACACTATCAGTTCTTTAGGCAAAAGGTGATTTTGCACAGTGACTGTGCCGTTTGGCATCATGGGTGTGAAGACACATTTCGAACAGGATGTGAAAAGTGACAGGTGTACTGTTCATGAGGAGGTGTAAAAAAATGGCACTGTTGAAAATCTGGAGTGAAAATATTCAAAAAGTGGTGAAGTCATGTGCATGCATAGAAACTGAACAATGTACTCCCATAATGTAATTAGTTTTGGGATTTTTTTTTTTTTTTTTTTCACTGCAGATTTTCAACATAGGCATTTTGGGACCTCTGCTCATTAACAGTGTCACTGTAATTTTCTTAATCTGTTCCGAACACTAATTTCCTACAGCAAATGTGCTATTTTGTACCAGTAGTGTGAAAACACATTTTGGCCAGGTGTGAAAAATGACTGCTGTACTGTTCATAAGTTCGTGAACTTACGAGTGTGTGTGGAAACTGCACAATGGATGCTTGTAACAGAGTCATTTCATGGACTTTCGTCATCAAATTTTAAACATAGCCATTTTAGCACCTCTGCTCATAAACAGTGTCACTGTGATCTTCATAATGTGCCCCAAACATTGATTTTGCACACCGACTTCACCAATGTGCGATACATGTGTGAAAACATTTTGGGTGAAGTATGAAAAATGACAGCTGTACTTTTTATAAGGAGGTGCGGTAAAATGTCAATGTTGAAAATCTGGAGTGAAAATATTAAACAATTTTTAAAGTTAGGAGTGTGTGTAGGAACTGTGCAATGCATGCTCTTAAAACAGTCATTTTGGGGAATTTTTTCACCAAATTTTCAGCATAGGGTTTTTGGGGGCAGACCTTATGAACTGTGACACTGTCATTTCATTAATCGGTCCAGAAAGGTGGTTTCACGCAGTGATCACGAAATCATCTTTTGGGGCCGAATAACAAAATGACAGTGTCTGAATTCATTAGGTGGGTCCCAAGAACTCCATGTTGAAAATTTGGTGAAATAATTCTCAAAAATGGTCAAGATATGCACCAAAGTTCAGAAAAACCCATTTATGCCATTATACAGCTTACCATCATTTCTTCAGTTTGTGGTCGGCTTTGAAGAGTGCAGATGTGTTCCCACTCCACAGAAGATCATCATGCTGGGCTCCGGAGGTAAATATGGGGTCAGGAGGTGTGTGGGGAGGTGGAAACACAGAGGGTGGGTGTGGGTGTGGGTTGGGGAAGGGGGAAAGACCATCAACAAGGGACCATTTTTTATTTTATTTTTGTTACAGGTGGTGTTTTTCTTTTTCAGGAAGACGAAGCAGGACTTTTGCCAGACTGGGTTGGGCTCCCAGCAGGCAGCTGGAAGCTTGTTTGGAGGGGCAGTGGAGCTGATGGGGGGGAGTGGGCACCCCCGTTGGCCAAAGAGACTTTTGCCGTGCTGGTGTAGGCTCCCAGCACGGCACCTGGAAGTCTATTTGGGGGCAGACAGTGGAGCAGACAGGGGACTGGGCACCCCCATTGGCCATACAGTGTGCGGGGGGAGCACATGAGCATGCTGGGACATGCTCCCAGTGTGCTATGTGTGTGTGTGTTGGGAGGATCAAGAAAAAAATGGAGCTGTCTATAAAAGTTGTTCAGATGCAGTGCTGACGTGTAGGCACTCTGCGTACTGCTGACGGCAGTATGTAAATTGCCTGCCGACGACAATATGCAAATTGCTGACACGTTACCACCGCTGATTGTAGTGGTCTTTTGCTTTCAACTGTATGCCACTGCATCTGAACTACTGTCATAGACAGCTCGGACATTTATTGGTGCAGTGAGGCCACACCTGCAAGAAGGAGTAGGGCACTGGAAGTGGGTTGGCACACTTATGAAAATTCGTATGGTGGCACTATGTTTCTTGCACATGCGTGCAGGCAAACATTGAATTTGTCAGCAGAATAGGACTGCTCAGCCCAACCAATCTGCCCAGGTGTTCTCTACGTACTTGTAACTCCTGCCAGTATATGTTACTGCATGTCTTATTCTGTCTGTGTCCATCAGGACCTCCTTGTGAATGAGCTTGCTCAATAGATTTTTTCCTGCAATGAACTTGAATCTACTCCACCTCCATGGCCCTATTTATCTTTGTGGATCCCCTCCTTCCCCTTTTTCTAATATACTCCAATGTTTATCCCATGCATGCTTCATACCTCCTACCATTTTAGCTTCCACCACTTCTCCCGGCAGTCTGTTCAAGGTGTCTACCACCCTTTCAGTGAAGAAATACTACTTCACATCTATGCTGGACTCCTCCCTCCCAGCTTCATTGTATGGCCCTTGGTTTGGGTGCTCATCCTCATTTAAAGGAAATGTGCCAAATGTACCCGGTTTACCCCTGTGAGGTACTTTGAATGTCTTGATCATGTCACCGCTTGTCCTCCTCTCTTCCAGAGTGCACATGCTGAGATTCTTTAGTCTTTCCTTGTAGGGATTCCTGTGAAAATCCTGAACCATTTTAGTTGCTCTCCTCTGGAAAATCTGCACCTTATGTCCTTTCTGAAGTGTGGACTCAAACTGGACACAGTACGCCAGCTGGGAGTATACCAGGGAGTGATACCAATGCTGCACAACATCCCTCCTTCTCTTACTGGAGATGACACTCTTTATGCACCCCAGAATCCAATTTGCCCTACCCATAGCCTTGTCACACTATACTGCCATGTTGAGGTCCTCTGATATAACAACATCAAGGACCCTTTCACATCTAGTGAGTATCAGTACCTCCTTTCATCCTATACTGAGCATCAGAGTTCCTATGCCCTATGTACATGATTCTACACTTGTTGGCACTGAACCCCAACTAAGTAAGAAAATGGATTGATTTGAATGAATTGCAGACTTTTAAGCAGCTTTTCGGTGTGTGTGTGTGTGTGTGTGTGTGTGTGTGTGTGTGTGTGTGTGTGTGTGTGTGTGTGTGTGTGTCGGGGGGCTCTGCTACGATAACTATTAGCTTTTGATTTTGGCCTCAAATCAGGTGCACTCCTGTAAACAGATAAAACATGTTTAAGAAAGACCCATAAGAAATGTGATAAAGTCTTAGTACATTAGCCTGGGCTGAGCTTACAGACAGGAGAGATAGAAACAGACTTTGACAGCAGATAAGGACTGCTTGGCTCACCTAGTCTGCCCATTTCCCTACATTCAGGATAAGCTGCAGATCCTAGTTAACCAACAGCCTATTTCTTTCTATCCCCACAATAATGAACTTATGTCTGTCCCATGCATTCTCCCACAGCATTAGAGCCCTCAGCCTCCTCAGGAAGGCTGCTTCATGTGTCCACCTGTGAAAAAATACTTCCTCACATGGCCTCTGAGCTGTCCCCCCCCCCCATCTTCAAATTGTGTCCCCTTGTTTTGCACATCTCTTTTTCTGAAAGATGCTACCCTCTTGGACTTTGATGAGTCCACTGAGGTACTTCAAAGTTTCTATCATGTCCCCCCTCTCCCTCCTTTCTTCAAGGGTATACATATTAAGCTCCTTTAGTCTCTTCTCATATGGCTTCTCTTGCAGACCCTGCACCATTTTAGTTGCCCTCCTCTGGACTGCCTCCATCCTGTCTATGTCTTGGTGGAGATGGGGTCTCCAGAACTGGATGCAGTACTCCAGATGGGGCATCACCAACTGTCTGTACAGAGGGACAGCAAGTTCCTGTTTTCTTCTGGTGATGCCTCTCCCTATACATCCCAGTATCCCCCAGCCCTTCCTACTGTCTTCTCACATTGCTTTCTAACCTTAAGGTCATCTGATATGATTACCTCCCAGTCCCTTTCCATTTTTGTTGTTGTTACTACCCCCCTATTGTATAATCTTGCCCTGGGTTTTTGTTTCCCAGGTGCATTACTTTGCAGTTCCTTGCATTGAATCCAAGCTGTCATACTTCTGACCATTCCTCCAACCTTGCCAAGTCCCTTCACATCCTTTCCACACCTCCTTGTGTATCAACCCTGCTGCAGATGTTTGTGTCATCTGCAAAGAGGCATACTTTTCCTTCCAGTCCCTATGCAATGTCACTTATAAAGACATTAAAAAGGAGATGCAGTCTGTTCCCAATTAATGAGCTTCTCTCTGGTCACCTGTGAGCCTCTTATGGGCCAAGCTTACTACTCAAGCATTTGTCAATGCCAGATGGTTGCTTTGTGGCATTAGCAGTGGAAGTGCAGGAGTTAGACAGATAGGGCCCTGATTCTCAAAATCCTGTGTCAGACGCAAGGTGCCTGCAGTGAACAGATATGGTCCAAGGTGCACCTTGCGTCTATGATTGCCCTCCGTGTGATTCACAAAGGTGGTCTGCATTGACCACAGTCCACTTGCTCCAAACAGGGCTTGCACCTGCAATGCACTGTGGCATGGCAGTAGGGAGACTGTGGCTGATGCAAGCTGCATCCTGTGATTGACAGACATCACCTGGCGGGAGAATTTCTAAGTGTCCTTAAACCAGACAGGGCAGCCATAAGGGGATTTGGACATTCTCCCCTGGATGACATGCCTGTGTGCAGCACACCATGGGTGAAGGTCCACCCATCATACACCTCAGAGAGTGTGTTGCCGTTTGTGTGGCCCCCATCCTAGTGGTCCAATGGCACTCCTCACAGCTCCCTGATGCCACCTATGTACCACATTGTTACCCCCATCCTGATGTGGCTCTCCTGATCCCCGATGCCTACCCCATCAGTGCTATTGCAGTACCAACGTATGGTAGTACAGTGCCCAACCATTCCCCAGCAGATGGTATCCAAACCCCTGGAAGCCAGTCCAGACTGCTCCCCAGTGCCCAGCACATCCCACCACTCACCTCCGTGGCCAGCGCCAATTGCACCAAACATGGTGGGGGGGACTACGACACAGCAGGTTGGGTCCTCATGCCCATTAGTTAGTGGGACAGGGGGTCCTGTGTTAGTCTCTGGTGGCCTGCACTGGACCTGTGCAGTGCACCGGGGGTTTTCTGCAGGGTTCCAGTCAATGCTTGCATGGGGACTTAGCCACTGGGACCCCTCCTGTACCTGAATTAGGTGCAGGGTCCCAGGTGCACCAGGCACTGGTGCAAGGTGCTGCTTGCTGCAGCTTGTGCCAGATGCAGGCCCCTATGAGAATTGGGCCCATGCAGTATAGGAATAGCAGTGAAGTACTGAGCTGACGCCAACCCCACCTCCACCATGCAGAGATGGGCAGGCACTAGGGTCTGCCTTTGGGCCATTGCCCATAATGGTCACATTTCCCTTCACCCTACCCTGCAGACAATGACAAGTGTCGAGGTGTGCCTTGGGTGTTCAGGCTTTACTCATCTCATTCTATAAGGAAATATGCTGAAATGGGTGCAGTATAGGAGAATGGGATGGATTCTGGGGCCAAAGAGTCCAAGGCATACCTCGAAGCCTGTCACTGTCTGCAGGGTGTGGGTGGGGGTGGAATGGATGAGCATTACTGTCCACAATCCCAAGTCACATCCCTGACGCCAGTAGGTCATTATGGTTGAAAACCCCAACACCCTAGACATTTCTTGATATTTTTATTCCAAGTTTTCAACATGGGCTTTCTGTGATCCAACCGCATGAACAGAGACACTATCAGTTTGTTAGCTGAAAGCTGATTTTGCACAGTGACTGCAGCATTTGGTGCCACAGGTGTGAAAACACATTTCGAACAGGATGTGAAAAATGACAGCTGTACTGTTCATGAGGAGGTGTAAAAAAATGGCAATGTTGAAAATCTGGAATAAATATATATAAAAAACTGGTGAAGACATGCGTGTGCGTAGAAACTGCACAAAGCACACCTGTAATGTAATTAGTTTGGGGATTTTTTACAGCAGAGTTTCAACACAGGCATTTTGGGACCTTCGCTCATGAAAAGTGTCACTGTGAATTTCTTAATCTTTCTCAATCACTGATTTTCCATAGTGACCGTGCTATTCTACGCCGGAAGTGCGAAAACACATTTCAGATAGGTTGTGAAAAATGACAACTGTACTGTACATAATGAGGTGTGGCAAAATGCCGATGTGAAAATCTGGACTGAAAAGATTATGAATTTGTGAATGTATGATGGTGCATGGAAATTGCACAACGGACACTCATAACACAGTCATTTTATGGACTTTTGTCACCAAATTTTCAACACAGCCAGTTTAAGACCTCTGCTCATGAACAGTATCACTGTGATTTTCTTAATCTGGCCTGAACATTGACTTTGAACACTGACCACACCATTGTACGCTACATATCTGAAAACACATATCAGGTGAAATGTGAAAAATGACAGTTGTACTGTTCTTAAGGAAGTGTGGTAAAATGGCAATGCTGAAAATCTGGAGTGAAAATATTAAAAAAGGCTCAAAGTTATGAGCGTGCATAGAAACTGCGCAATGCACGCTCGTAAAACAGTCATTTTGGGGAATTGTTTCACCAAATTTTCAACATAACCATTTTAACACCTCTGCTCATGAACAGTGTCACTATGATTTTCTTAATGTGTCCCAAACACTGATTTCACACACTGACTGCGCCACTGTGCGCTACATGTGCTAAAACACATTTCAGATGAGATGTGCCAAATGACAGCTATACTGTTCATAAGAAGGTGTGGTAAAATGGCATGCTTGAACTTACGAGCGTGTGTAGGAACTGCATAATGCATGCTCATAAAACGGTCGTTTTTGGGAAATTTTCACCAAATTTTCAACATAGGGTTTTGGGGGCCCTACCTCATGAACTGTGACACTGTCATTTCATTAATCAGTCCTAAAAGGTGATTCCACGCAGTGACTGTGAAATTACTTTTCGGGATGGAACAACAAAATGACAGTGCCAGAATTCACGAGGAGGGGACCCAAAACCCCCATGTTGAAAATTTGGTGCCAAAATTCCAAAAAATGCCTGAGATATGCATCAAAGTTGAAAAAAAAAATATTTATTCCATTATACAGCTTACCGGCATTTCCTCAGTTCGTGGTCGGCTTTGAAGAGTGCAGATGTGTTCCCAGTCCACCGAAGATCGTCACGCCAGACTCCGCAGGTAAGTATGGGGTGAAGGGTGTGTGGATACAGACAGTGTGGGAGCAGGTTGGGGAGGAATCGACAAGGGACCTTTTTTTACTTTACAGGTTTATTAAAAAAAATTGCGGGAAATTTTTCTTTTTTATAGGGACATTTTGTTTGGGCATACTGGAGTAGGCTCCCAGCATGCCACCTGACTGTTTGGGGGTGCTGTAGCTGATGAGGGATTGGGCACCCCCATCGACACCTATCAAATGCTGGGGTCAGGGAGGGAGACAAGAGCCAAGGGGGATTGGGCACCCCCCTTGGCACAGAAGAAATTGGAAGGGGGGAGCATTATGCTGATGGGGAGTGGGCTCCCCCAATGGCAAAATTAAGAAGAAAGGGGCATGGCAACAGGGGTATTGGGTACCCCGTCAGCTCCTAAGGAATTAGTGGGGGAAGCATTATGCCAACGGGGAGTGGGCTACCCCATTGACTTTCACCAGGAAAGCACACTGAATGGTGGGCGTTGGCTTTGTGAGGCTGACGGAGAAGCTGTCACCTGTCGCCATAGAAACACAGCACCATGGAGCTGTGTAATTCGCTGCTGCAGTCAGGGAGCATACCAAACAGCTGATTGAGTACTGATGGGGCACTCTTTGATTGCAGCAGTTCAATTTCTTTGAGGTAGTGGCCTTCTAGTTAATTGCGGTGATCCAGGGCATGCTTCTTTATTGGCCAGACAGAGACCAGCCCCTGAATAGGCTGCTGCCATTTGGCACAACACTACCATGCCTCCACAACCCCTTTGTAAAGAAAGCTGATGCAATGTGTTTCTTGCACATGCATGCAAGCAAACAAAAAGGAAGCTACCAGGTTTCAAAATCCTGGAAACAGTTGAATGCAGATGCTGTATCTGTCAAAGTGTTTGTCTTATGATTGTCAGAATAATATGAAAAAAAGGTGCAAGTGCAGCTGGAGGGGATAGCATGGCAAGTTCCCAGTTAATAAACTAAAGTTAGTAGCATGTACACAGGCTACAGTTCACTCCAATTCCACCACACACAAAGCCTGTGTGTGTAAATGGGAATGTGATCCAGGGATTGAGGGACACTGTGGCCTCCAGACGGAATAGACTTCAGAATCCTCAAACTCACCATTATTCCTCAAGCAGTTCCTCTCACCAACATACTCAACCTCTCCCTTTGCTCCAGCCATTTCCCAAACATCTGGAAAACCATCACCGTAAAATCATTCTTCAAATCAGGGCCCAGTAGTGATATTGGGAATTACCGATCTCTCTCTCTCTCTCTCCTCGCTCCCCTCTCAAAGATCATTGAAAAATTAGTTCACACACAGCTCACTGCCTTCTTTGACTATCACAACCTTCTCTCAACTATCACAACCTTCTCTTTGAAGCCCAGCTTGGCTTCAGATCCAGGCACAGCACAGAAACAGCCCTGGTTAAGTTCACCAGTGATAGTCACAAGGCCAACGACAAAGGCCAGTACACTGGCTCCATTTCTGTAGACCTGATCAAGGCCTTTGACCTGGTCGACCACAGTTTGCTTCTGGATACCCTCATAGGCTTGAAAATCTCTGCAAACATTGTTTAATGGGTTGGTAGCTACCTCCCTCACAGATCCCAGAAAATCACAATCAATGGTCATTTCTCCTCCGACTGCCTAATTAAATATGGGATACTCCAGGGGTTCATCCTGGGTCAACTCCTGCTCTCCCTTTTCATTAACAATCTCCCACATATCTGCCACACCTCCAAAATTGTCCTATATGCCGATGATGTGGCTTATACTGCAGCTACAACACTGACAAAATGTTCGGAACCTGCAAGAGAACCATACCTTTGGTTCGCTGCCAAAGGTATGGTCCTAAATTCCAAGAAGACTAAGTATATGATCCTCTGTGGTCCAAGAAAAAACAATATTTCAGGCCTAACCCTCATGGTCAACCTTGGTAACCCTATTGATAAAGTGAACAAATTTAAATACCTGGGTCTATTCCCCCCTGACAGCCCTGTTCAGTGATCCCTGAGACAGTGGAGTGGTCCCAAAGGACTAGAGAAGGGAAAATGTTGTCCCTCTTCACAAAAGCAATAGTAAAGAAGAAGCGGGGAACTACAGGCCAGTTAGTCTAACCTATGTAGTTGGAAAGATAATGGAGGCACCCCTTAAGGAAAAAATAGCGGAACACCCAGAACCAAGGGACTGGTGGATCCCAGGCAGCATGGGTACTCTGCAGAATGATCCTGTCAAACTAATCTGACAGATTTCTTTGACTGGGTGGCAAAAGCAGTAGACCAATGGGGGGGTGGCAGATATTGCCTACTTCAGTTTCAGCAAAGCCTTTAATACAGTCCCACATAGGAGACATGTTAACAAGCTAGGCAGCCTGGGAATGGGATGCAAGGTGGTTAACTGGATTGGAAACTGGTTAAGAGACAGAAAGCAGAGGGTAGTGATGAATGGAACCCAATCAGATGAAAGGGAGGTGACCAGTGGGGTACTCCGGGGGTCAGCTCTGGTGCCAGTCCTCTTTAATGTCTTCATCAGTGACATTGCAGATGGGCTGGAGGGAAAGGGTTGCCTGTTTGCCGATGACACCAAGATCTGCAACAGGGTGGATACTCCAGAGGGGGTGGAAAGGATGGGAAATGACCTGGAGCTGCTGGAGAGGTGGTCAGGAGCATGGCAGCTAAGGTTTAATGCAAAGAAGTGCAAAATAATGCATGTGGGGAGCAGGAACCCTGGGGAGAGCTATAAGTTGGGAGGAGGGAAGTTGCTGACAGTAACTAAGGAGGACAGGGGCTTGGGGTCATAATCACAGATGACTTGAAAGCCACTAGGCAGACAGCAAAGGCAGTGGGAAAGGCCAGTGAGATGTTGGGGTGTATTGGGAATCACAAGACAAGGGAAATAATAGTTCCACTGTACAAGACCATGGTGAGACCTCACCTTGAATATGGTGTACAGTTCTCGAGACCACACCTTCGAAAGGACATTGACAAAATAGAGACGGTGCAGAGGAGGGCGACCAAAATGGTGAAGTGATTACATCACAAACCTTTTGAGGGGAGTGTGAGGGACCTCAATTTGTACATGCTGGAACAAAGCAGGGAGAGAGGTGACATCATAGAAACATTTAGTACCTCAAGGGCATTAACAAGGTGGAAAGGGACAACATATTCCAGATTATTAGTAGTGTCAGGACAAAAGGACATATCAGGAGACTGAGGGGTGGACACACAAGGGGAAATGTCAGGAAGTTCTTTTTTATGGAAAGGGTGGAAGACGCATGGAATAGCCTGTCCAAGGTGATGGTAGCAGCCTATACAGCGGCAGGCTTTAAACAAGCATGGGACATAAACAAAGGAATAATAGAGATAGGAAGAAAAAGCTAAATCCAATGATCAGATAAGGTCACTAGGCGCTTCATTAGGCAGCTTAAATGGGCAGACTGGATGGGCCTAGTGGTCCTCATCTGCTGACAGCATTTGTGTATCTATATTCCTCAACCCACACCTGACTTTCAATATCCAGATTATAAACCTCATCAAGAAGATGTATATGAGGTTAGGTCTCTTATAGTGAATCAAAAAATTCCTAATCCGCATCTCCAGACTGTGTCTGGCTAGCTCGCTGTTCCTACCCCTCCTTGAGTATGGCTCCATTGTCTACTCCCCCCATCCCACCTCCCTCCATTTCCATAAAATCAGGACCACTTATAACAGCATTGCATACTTTGTCACTGGTCTTCTGTGGAATACCCATTACTGTACCCTGTACGATCCCCTCAACTGGCTCACATTCAAGGGTAGGTTCCATTTTAAAATGCTCTCTTTCATACGCAAGGTGAACCTCAAGTTGCTACCAGAAAGAATCACCTCCCCTTTCCCCATATCAGTCCCTAAGTGCTGCACAAGAAGGGTTTCCCACCAAACCTGCAACAGCCCTTTCTATCGCACTACTCATGCATGAACTTCAATTACCTATGAGGGCCCAAAGTTTTATAATAATCTGTCTCCTGATATTCTTGCATGTAGAACTATTAGTTCCTTCTGCCACATCCTCTAGACCACCTCCTCAAATCTACTGTTTGTGCCTGCACAGGACAGCATCCCCCACTGAATGTATAAAATGTTTGTGTTATTTCCCATTAACCAATTATTGTGCTTTCCTCACTTCATCTAACTCCCCCCCCTTCCATCTCTCCCACTCCCCTCCCCTCCTCCTTTCATAGCCCCTATGTAGCCCCTGCCCCATAGCTGGTCTCTCTAACCCGTAGCCCAAGGATTTCTAGCCTCTACATAAAATGTTCTTCATGTACTGTCTCCTGCTGTAATAACGTGTGTTAATATAGAGTATATACTGTACCTTACCTTTCCACTCTGTACGATGTGTGAACCTACTTATTTTTTGTATTCTGATTTAGAAAATTATCCTGTACAACTGGACGTTTCTGAGAATGGGCAGTTTTGCTAACATACTTTCC
Organism: Neoceratodus forsteri; assembly: GCA_016271365.2. Classification (NCBI taxonomy): domain Eukaryota; kingdom Metazoa; phylum Chordata; order Ceratodontiformes; family Ceratodontidae; genus Neoceratodus; species Neoceratodus forsteri. The sequence continues at coordinate 1,253,978,039 of CM028130.1, forward strand.
AGTATAAAATAAAGATTGATTAATCATCCCTTTGCTGTAGTAGGATTTGATTCAAGAGGAACAGATCCTGCCTGGCCAGTTTCCAAGGATTAAAGAAGTGACAGGTCCTACTGTCTCAGTGCCACTGACCCAGATCTTTATAAGATGGGAAAGTGGCCAGGGCATACAGGAGGTGGGTGTTATATCTGATCTGCTCATTGATGCAATCTTGTATAATGTCTTCAATAGTAGGTCCGATACTGTGCATTTCACTACCTGTAGCAAGGTGAGAGGCTCAGCTCTTGAAGACAGATAGGGCAGTGCATGAGGAAGCAACCCCTACCTCTGTAACAAGAGAAGCTGTAGATGAAGAATGGTCTGGAAGCAGTAGTTCTCAGCCATAGCTACAGACTGAGAAGAGCCCAGCCATGGGTGGTTCTCCCACAGCAGAGTGTGTTTTAGAGAAGGTTAAGCATGCAGAACTAGGGAGAGTTCAGCAAGCTGACCCATCCCTGCAAAAATTAAGGGACTTAGCCACCTGTGTGGAAGGTAACTGTACAGGTTCTGGGAAAAGGAGCTGTGCTGGGAGAATGGGCTCCTGTACTGTGAGTGGGTCCCTAAGGAAGGACTGAAGGAAGGGGTACTTTGTTGGATAGTGGACCCTAGGGAGTATAGGAAGCAGCTTCTGGCTTTGGCCCATGACATACCCTTTTTGAGATACCTAGGGTCAACCATACAAAAAAAGGTGGTTAACAGTGTTTACTGGCTCAGTATTATTAAAGATATGGCAAATTACTGACAGACTCGTCTGCAGTGCCAAATGGTGGGAAAGGTTGGGGACAAGGCTAAGGCATCTTTGATTTCCCTTACCTGTTACTGAAGAGTCATTTCAGTGAGTTGTCATAGACATTGTGGAGCAACTTAACACCACAAGTTGCACTGGAAAGCAGTACATTTGAGTGGTTGTAGCTTATATGCCACAAGGTACCAGAGGCAGTGCCCTTGTCCTTCATTGAGGCTGAGAAGGTGGTCAGTGAGCTACTGGGATAATGTAGGCTTCTGGGTTCCCCCAGTAGATTCTGTTGGTCCAGGGCATCAACTTCATGTCTGATCTGATGGTTAATCTTTGGAAGAAGTGTGGGGGTAGGGCAGCTCAGAGACTTGCCATACCACCCCCAGATTAATGGTCTGGTTGAGTGATTCAGTGGGTCTATTAGGACCATGTTAAGGATGTTCACTGACCAGCATGTGAGGGAGTGGGACAAGTACCTACCCCATCTTCTATTTGCATCTAGAGAAGTTCCACAGGTGTCCACAAGGTTCTCACCTTTCAAGATCCTGTTTGGTCATAAGGTAAAGGGCCCCCTTGACTTGGTAAGGGATGGATGGGAGGATGAGCTTGCTCCCCAAGGGGAATCTGTCATGGAGTATATCCTGAATTTATGACATGCTTCAAGGAGCTCATGAGGTTTGCCCAGGAGCACCTAGCTTCTGCACAATCGAGACAGAAGACATGGTATGACCATGGGGCCAGAGCCCAGCAGTATGAAGTCGGGCAATGTGTAATGGTGCTCGTCCCCATCTGGCAAAGCAAATTACTGGTGGCTCGGGGGGGGGGGCCTTATGCAGTGGTCTGGAAGGTGACTGATGTTAATTATCTGGTGGAGCTACCAGACAGGAAGCACAAATAGTGAGTTTTACAATGTAAACATGGTGAAAGCCTGCTATGATGGGGACAAGATGATCTGTTTGTGTGCAGCTATCCAGAGGAAGGGCAGAAGCAGACTCACTACTGGATCTCTTGGGAGAGATGAAGGGAGAACCCAGAGGGGAATTTGTCACTCACTCAGAGCGGCTGACACCAGCCCAAGTTGCAAAATGAGTGAGGTGCTGCTTATATTTGGTGACATGTTCATGGGAAAACTGGGGCATAATATACTGGCAGAGCACCATGTGGATACAGGGTCCCAAGCTCTGCTGAGAAAGCTACATTACAGAGTTCTAGAAGGAGTAAGACATGCCATAGAGGGGGAGATAAAGGAGATGCTACCTTTCCTGGTGAGCCAGTAGTCCCTGGTCCTCCCCATTGGTACAGATTCTGAGAAAAAAGACAAGACCATAATGTTCTGCATGGACTACCACAAGCTCAGCAGCTGCACAGAACTGGATGCACACCCCATGCCCAGGAAGGTTGCAGTTCTAGAGGGGTTAGGGGGGAGCCCTTTATCTGTTCATCATAGACCTGACAAAGGGCTATTGGCAGGAACCCAGACCCCAGAACCTAGAAAGATGTCACGCTTCATCACCCCATTTGGTTAATTTGAATTCAAGATAATGCCATTCAGGATGCAGAATGTAGAAGCCACCTTTCAGTGGCTCATGGATGACATCCTGAATAGGACAAAAGACTTTGTTGTGGGGTAGATGGATGATATTGCTATCTATAGTCAGACCTGGGAGGACCAAGTCAGGCATGTGACAGAGGTGTTCAGCCAACAGCAGGCTGCTGGACTGACAGTCAAGGCTGAGAAGTGTCATACCTTGGGCACAGGATGGAGAGTTGGTACATCCTGTGTGAATCAATGAAAACTGAGGCCATCCGGGGATGGGCCATGCCTACAACCAAGAGGAAAGTTGGGGCTTTCATAGGGATGGTAGGGTACTTCCATTAGTTTGGGGTTATGGAGTTATTCCTGCTAATAAACTTGAACTTGTGCCAAATTTCTGCAGCATGGCCAAACCCTTGTCTGAGCTCACCAAGAAGAAAATGCTGGAAATGGTTCAGTGGATGGAAACCTATGATACCGCATTACACCAGTAGGAGGAGGCATTGTGGTGAGCATCCATCCTGAACTATTCTCTGAGGTTTATTGTGCACAGATGCATCTGATCATGGACTAGGTGTTGTTCTGAGTAAGGTTATGCTCTGGGGAGAGGAACACCAAGTCGTATACCTGAGTAGAAAGCTACTGTCCCAATAGAAGGCCTATACCACCATAGAGAAGGAGTGTCTAGGCTTTGCAAAAGCTGCTACCTTATTTGTATGGGGAGACTTCACCCTGGTTACTGATCACAACCCCCTTACATGGTTGTATAGAAACAGCAGTCAGAACTCTAAGGTGGAGCCTGGTGCTGCAGTACAATAACACAGAAATTAGGCACCAGAATGGTTCACAGCATGGCAATGCAGATGGACTGTCCAGACAATAGGTAGTACCCTTGTTTTTCATTTCCTTTTTTTAATAAGGTAAAACTAATGTGGGGGGTTGTACAGAGAGTAAACTGAGGGCATAACAGTGGGAGACAGCCAGCTCACAAGAAAAAATAATGTCATTTAATGTGAGTAAAATATGTTTTTCTTTATCTAGGGGTATTAACTTTTTTTTTATGTTTCTTTGTTTAATTTCTATTAGCAGCTAGACCTCTTGTAAGTATTTCAGCTGAGTTAAAACGAATAGTTATCTGACAGGAGACATGCCAGTGGGCTGTAGTGATCAATAATCTCTTTGGATGGACTGGGAGAGTTGAAAGCAGAAAGCAACCCTTTTATGTTTTGTAAAGGAGTCACTACTGCTATGCTAGACAGAACTTGGGTGTCGGGGGGGACAGCTGGACAGTCTTAAGGTCTGGTGGAGCCTGAAAGAGACAGTCAGGTTAAGGACTATGAACAAGCTATCACCCAAGGGTTCTAGTCTGCCCCCAAATCACTGAAGTGTCTTGTGTAGTAAGCTGTTCTACCTTTCCAGAGAGAGACAGACAGACAGACACACACACATATATATTTTTTCTCTGTGTACCATACTATTCAATCATTTTATTTTCAATTTCTGTTGAACTGGTGCTCCCCATAGTCTTGTTGTAATATCCTGCATTATTTGTGTAACTATCTGGAAGTATTAAACTATTATATTTTTATGTACTTCATGATTCTGTGACAGTGCCCTTGGAAGTACAAATAACTGATTTATAATTGAGAAAACTGTGTTTCCACCTCTGATAAGAAGGCTACCATTAACATATTCTGTTTCTAAAGTAAGAAGTTCACAGCGATGACAGAAAGGGTTGGGTCAGTTGCCCATGAGCAGGGAGAGCTGTACTGTGTGAGCAGTGTTTCAGGAGGGACCCAGACCTAGCAATACCCCCAAGACAGTGTCTATGCTGAGAAGTGACAGCTACTGATTACTCTTGCAGGCATCTGAAGGTTTTGAGAAAGCTAGTAGCACTGCCAGGCTGGGTCTGGAAAAGACCAGTTTGCAACAGTTTGCTATGTCTCTAAAGTGGAATAGTCTTTCTTAGATGTTTTATGAATGTTCTATGACTTTCTGAACATTTACTAGTTTACCAATATACTTAGCAGTTCATATCCTGTGTAACACACTCAGCTGTATATAATCAATTGTTTTTGTTCAGTGATGTACATATAGTATATGTCTAGAAGTATTTTAAGCAATAAGGCATGATAGGGTGTGGGTTATTATGGGATAACAGCATGCTTCGGGAAGTGAAGGCTGAGGTGAGGCTGTGGGCTTTACGCACTCGAGAAGTGATGTTATCCCTCAATTACGCACAAACTGGAATCCCTTATTGCACTTATAACATGGCTTCCCTAAATTTATTTATTTTTTTTTTAAAACCAAGTGATGAGATTCAGAAAGTTCAGCATTTCTGACCTGTGCTGTTGTGCTGGGATATCGGCACGTTATGTGACTGGATTCCACCAATCATGTTACAGTATTTCTCCTTACCCATGTTATAATAAACTATATTTACCAAGGAAAAAACATGCAAATAGTCCTGCACAAGCTGAGGACTGGACATGTAGATGAGGCAAAGCTTGGTGATGGGCAGTCAAAAGCTGAGATGCTGTAAATGGCAACACTGACCTATTCAGTGAACATGTCAATGGACCGAGTCTAGCAGATGAAGCTGGAGAGAATCATTGACCCCCAGGAAATGGGAGACTGGGGAACAAGGCCAGGAACTGACTAAGGCATCTTGGAGGACAGCCAGACAAGCCAGAAGTCCAGGTTGAAGGCAAAGCTGATGACTGAAGGATGTGAAAACAGCCATGCAAAAAGCAGCAGATTGTACACGTAGCGTGTATGAGCCAAAGGCAGGCAATGAACAGCAGAAGGGGAGAGCACAGAAAAACAGTGAACCCCATCCCAACAGGGAGACAGACAATGAGACAAGCATCAGTGGGACTAAAGGAGACATGGGCCCCACAGAACCAGGGGGCCAGGCAGGAAGACAGGAACAGACCGAAGTGTCCAGAGGATAGCTGTAATGAACATAAGACCAAGTGAAAGGCACAGTGTACAACAGAAATGTGAACACAGTTTGAAGACCAGGCATGGAGAGAGAGAGAGAGAGAAAGACAATGAGGCAGATCCAGGTGGTGACCATCAAAAAGGGTAATGTTGAAAAACTGGCAACCTCAACCCAAACAGAAAGCCTTCACCAAGGCAAAGCCAGGCAAGGGTGCTAAAAGGAGCCACAATCCCCGTGGTAATGGGGGGCTTGGCTATCAAACCCAAAACTGATTGTGGCATCTGAAGACAGTCAGAATGGCTGTAAAGGCCATATATATGACGACAATGATAACGTTTTTATTTTTATCCAGGAACAGAATTTAGGGGAAAAAAAATTCCCGTTTACAAATAATGCCCTGTACAGAAATATATACATACATACATACACACACACACACACACACACACACACACACACACACACACACACCATCACACAATAACATATAGTTACACCATTTTCTCAGTACATAAAATATTAAATTCAAGTACAATTAAAACACAGGGATACGTTAACAATTGCATAAGGAATAACATATACATAGCTTACCTATAAATCTCAACAATCATTGGGATATGTAGACAATTACATGGATGCATAACATGTGCATTCTCTACTTTTAAGTTTCACCATCTCCACTTCAAACGCTCTTACAGTTTTCTCTAATTTCACCAATGTCAGTATAGCATTCCATGTACGTCCTAACGCAGAGACCAATGCAATATCACCAAATCTATTATTCACCTTGGGCCAATCAATTTTATAAAAAGCCTCCCTCAATCCATAACCAATTTCTCTATTACCATTAGTAATCTTAGGCTTCAGGGGATGCATTTTGGCCCCGTTCATTAACATAAAACACCATTTGGCCCACTGTATGTCTCTTTTTATGTCTGGGTCCAACCATTTTAGAAACATAGACTTTGATGGCAGATAAGGACTGCTTGGCCCACCTAGTCTGCCCATTTCTCTACCTGCACGATAAGCTGCAGATCCTATTTAACCAACAGCCTATTTCTCCCTACCCCCAACAAAAATTGCCTTATGTCTGTCCCATGCGTTCTTGAATTCTCCCACAGTTTTAGACCCCACAACCTCCTCAGGGAGGCTGTTCCATGCATTCACCACCCTCTCTGTGAAAAAAATACTTCCTCACATTGCCCCTGAGCCACCCCCCCCATCTTCAAATTGTGCCCCCTTGTTCTATCATATGCTTGACAGTGGTGCGTTCCATATTTGCATCCACTAGAAAATCTTGCAAATCTATAATCTGCTTGATTTGCTTTTTTTTTTTATATTAAATTTTGGGGTATTTCTATACACAGAAGAACCATAATTCAGAACAGGAAGTATAAGCTGATTTACCAGTTTAGTCCTAATTGGTTTCCCAAAGGGGACAGATATCCACCTTAAGGCACCTAATTTCTGATAACAGTTTTTTACCATTAGATTCACGTATTCCTCATAAATTAACCTCCTATCTAGCCACACTCCTAAATATTTATAAACATAAGCCCTGGGTGTCTGTTTATTAATAAAAAACAGTTCTAACTCCTCACCAGTCTATTTTCTATTTTTCTTTTCAAATGTCACACATTGGTTTTCTTGAGGTTTATCAATAAACCTATCCCCTTAACCAATTTTCCATTGCTATCATATCTTCCTGTAATTTGGCCTCCAGGATGCGATGGCTTCATGCAGATGCCACCACAATGGTGTCATCCACATACATCCGTACATCCCCATTTCTAACAACATCGGGGAGACCGTTTACATAGATGTTAAATAAGAGTGGGCCCAGAATCGATCCCTGTGGTACCCCCCCTGCTCACTTCCCTTAATGACGACAAACTTTTTCCGACTGCTACACATTGTCTTCTCTGTGCTAGGTATGCTCTAAACCAAAATAAAGAACTTTCATGCAGTCCAATATCCTGCAGCTTTTTTAATACATTACCATGGTCCACTAAATCAAAAGCTTTACTGAGGTCTACGAACATGGCCCCCCATACTATAATTATGATTCATAGATACAGCTACAAGGTTGTTAAAATCAATGACATTTAACACCAACACATTTAATACCACTTTTGCTGACCTTAGTCATGTGCTACCCCCTAACTTTTTTGATCCCACCACAGTCATCTCAGTTCCTGTTAGTTCAGGTTTGCCACCAGGGCACCCTCCTTTCCATTGCAAAGCAATCCAGGAAAGCCTAGCTAAAAAACACATTCTTAAAGTGCTTGGAAAGTCTAGAGTCAGTGGCGATTCACTGGATAAGAAACTTCTCTCACTCACCATTGATGAAGTCCTACTTCCATTAACCAAAATACTCAATCATTCCCTCATGCTCTCCCAGTTCCCCCAAAGTGGAAACTGTCAGTGGTGACTCCAATCCATAAAAACAGTGACAAGCCTCTCACGAACAACTACGGGCCTATATCCATCCTCCGCCCTCTAGCCAAAGCATTGAAATAGATAGTGGCTGATCAACTCAAAGAGTACCTTATAAAATACAGCCTGCAATGTACCCAGCAGCATTGCTTCTGCAAAGGGAACAGCACTACCACGGCACTCCTTGAATTCACCACACACATCCATCATGCACTTGATCAGGGCCAGTTGGTCACACCTCTTTTATTGACCTGACTAAGGCATTTTACATTGTCAATCACTCCATTCTCCTTGAACAATTATCCTTTCTTGGTCTTTCAAGTGAAACTACCCTCTGGTTTCAAAGCTACCTCAGTAACCGGACCCAACGAGTCAGGATTTGTGAATTCCTCTCGTCATCCCTACCAATCCACTCTGGAGTACCCCAAGGTTCTATCCTGGGTCCCTTGTTATTCAGCATATTCCTGAGCAATCTCCCTGCTTCTTGCCATAACGGAATGTTACTGTATGCAGATGATACAGTAATCTTCACATGCCACACTGACCCCACCTCCCTTCAGTCTCAACTACAGAAAAGTTTCACAGAAGTGGAAGACTGGTTTTGCTCATATAAATTCATCCTTAACCACAAAAAAACTAAAACGATGTTGTTCCATGGAACCCACAACAAGTACTAGGACCATGAGCTCATAATTAACAACCACAAAGGAGTTGCCCTTGAGCAGGAGGATATGTTTAAATATCTGGGCCTGACCCTTGACTGCTCCCTCTCATATACCCAAACACATTGACAATATCACTAAAACTGTGAACTACTGCACAGGGCTACTATACAAGCATAAACATTGCCTAACAGCTGAAGCCTTGAACCTCACTATCCAGAGCTCTGTTATTTCAACTACTGACAACAGGCTCATTATCAATGGATCCGCTACTGATACTACACTTCTACACTACACTGTAGCCCTTAATAAGGCATGTAGGCTCTTTATTTCAGCTGCCTGCCTTTCCCACACGCTACATTTACGAGCAGGCTAACTGGCTCCAGCTATCTGGTAGGCTAAAGTACCAGACCTGCATCCTAGCTAAGATGACATCACTGGGCCTTATGTCCCCTGGAGTCCATTCAATATTGACCCCACAGTGTGTCCGCTGCCTAACTAGAAGATCAGACAGTCTAACCTTTACAATACCTCACTGCTGGACCTCTGAAACTCAGCATTCTGACCTTGTCAGAGCCTCCACCTGGTTTGACTTGCAACCTACAGAAATCTCCAACATTGTCACGATTGGTGCCTTTAAGTGTAATCTACATCAACACCTCATGGCTATTGTCTTCTGTGATTGCTTCTTATAATCCCCTCCAGGCATACTACCCTCAAGCACCCCTCTTCACTGCCTCAACTCCTCCTCTCCTATCCCTATTACTGGGTATAAGATGAATCTGTCTCCTCTTCCTTTTCATCCCCCCATTCCTCCTCCCTTGCTATTTCCCATCTATCACATGCCCAATGAAATGCCCTCCCAATTACTCCCCTCCTCCCTCTCTCTCCCATACCACCCCCTTAATACCACTCTTCTTTCTCTTTTCCCACTAACCCACTCCTAACAGAGCTTTGCTGAGCTGCATATGACCTGTACTGTATAATTAACTCGTAACACAATTCCTCAACAATGCCTTTGGCTGCTATTATTGTAACCTTACTTGTCTTTTTTTTTTTTTTTGTAAGTTCCATTGTAATGATCATGTTATGTTTTGTACCTTATTGCCTTGAAGTGGAACCTTTGTAAAAGAGCCCTCGGCTCAAAGGTGTCATCCGAAATACAAATAAATAAAAATAAATAAATAAATAAAGACTGTGTCCATGGACCTCCCTGGCCTGAATCCATGCTGACAATTTGTAATCAAGTCATACTGATCCAGGTGCTCAGAGAGCTGCCTATAGACAAATCTCTCAAGCACCTTACGTAACACAGAAAGCATGGTGATCGGTCTATAGTTTGTCAAGAAAGCAGTATCCCCTCCTTTATCGCAACTATTTTTGCTAATTTTCATTGTTCAGGGAACACAGCAGAACCCAAGCTCCAATTAAACATGTAACCACAGGAGCCAAAATATCAGCTCCTATCTTTTGGAATTCTGGACTAATAGTACCCAGACCTTTTGCTTTACCAGTCTTACCTCTTTAGTTCTTTTTCCACTTCACATATATTTAGCGTCTGAAACCTGAATATGGGTCATGTATACCCCCCACAAATTCCTTCCCTGGACCTGTTGAAACTTCTCTGGTTGCCCCTCTATCATCCCCTGCTTCACCAAACTTTCTCCCTGATCCTGCCAGACCTCATCCTTAGACTCCAAATCAGGGGCTACCATTTCCAGATCGGGGGCCACAAGGTCCAGGTCAGGAAGATCTACATAGTAGTCATTCAGCATTTCAGTCACTTTACTATCATTTCCCAGAAGCAAGTGGTTATCTGTTATTTGTATTGACCTTCTAAGGGTTGCAGGGGACTGTAACTTTTTTACGTATTGCCAGAACTTCCTAGGATCAGTGGCTCATTCCATACCAAATTTGTAGTGCTGAATTTTAGCCTGTCGTACCGTATTGGAGCATTTGTTTCAACAATTTTTTTTTAAAGATGACCCAGTCTTCTGGTGATTTAGGCTTTTTGGATTTTTTCCATAATCTGTTTTTTTATTCTAAGATTTTTTTTTATTCTTACATTAATCCTTTCCTAATAACTTTCTTTCCTATCACCTTTCCAATCTTAGCAGCATGCTTATTTATAATCTTAACCATCGTACTAGTAAAATCCTGAACTGCAAGATTTATATCTGGTACAAGAGTGATTCGATTCCAATTTTCATTATTCTAACTATTACTAAAAGCCTCTGCCCTAAAAACCATCCAATTTGTTACCCATATTTCCTCCAAGCATTCTTGCACTGGATTTACCCACTCAATTGTACATTTTGTTGGACAATGGTCATTCATATTTAGTGGCATTATATCTACTGCAGCTGCTATTAAATGTTTAGATATGAACATTAAATCTAACAAAGACCCCTGGTTCCGAATTACCTGTACTTCTGGTAGTTCCATGTATTACCTGTTTTAATCCTAATATATCAAAGCTTTCTTTTAGACTCTTGTCCCTAACCATGTTCCAGTCAGCATTAAAATCCCCTATTAATATAAAATCTGTTCCCTTTACTATGTCTAAAATGATAGCTGGCAACTCATCAAAAAGGGCTAACTTCATTTTAGGGGTGCACAAACTATACCTACCATAAGCTTACTTAATATTAATTCTACTAATAAACAATCCATGCCCTCTATATTTCCTGCATATTTTATCCTATATGGTCCCAAATTTCTTTTTATGTATAGTACAGCTCCTCCCACGTTTACCTCTATCCTGCCTTGCTAATCCATATCCCTCAACCAAAACCTCTCTGTCCAAAATATTTTTCTGAAGCCAGTACTCAGAAAACACCATAATATCTGAGCAAATACTTTCAGCCCATAATCTTACCAAACCTACCTTCTTTAATCAGACTACATGCATTCTCATGTGTTACTAATAACCCCATAATTGTCATGGCCCAAGATTTAATTCTACATCTCCACTTGCAGCCAGAAGCAATAAACAATAATCTACACGTTGGGACCCATATTTTTGCAAAGTTGGTCTCCAAAGAATGTGCCCTACTTTGTAAAAGATTCCATTCAAAAGAGAAGGAATTTCTTCTCCTTGCCTGCAGGTGGGTATTTATGTTCCTATATTGTCCCACATAGTACCATTTGGCCAATAAAATCCCAATGTACTTCCTTCTCTGTTTTTCCTTTTGTAACTTCCTTTACTCGTAACACATTTGTACTGGCAGAGAACATCAGGACGATGGAGCTGCAGTTGTGACTGGACTTCTCAACTGGTGCTAAAGAAGTAGAACTCTACTAATGGGACCTTCAATTTAGGGTAAAAAAAAAATAAGTTAGTGTGTTTGTCTGAGTTGTCTGAAGTGAATTATCTGTGCAGTTATCTAGGTGTTAGTCTCAGGTGGCTGAAGGGGATTGTTTTCTGTGCAATTTCACTAAGTATAGAAAGATTTGTTAAGTAGGGGGAGTGACTTAGCTAGCAGGAAGCCTGGTTGAAGGCAGATTTAAACACTGCCCTAGATAGCTTCTGCCAGAGAACACCAGGACGAAGGTGCTGCTGTTGTGACTGGACTTCTCTATATTGCTCTCCTTCCCTCCCCCAAGCCAGTTCTACTTTTATAGGCACAGGATTTGACTGACAACAGAAATGTCCTATTTGGGAGCAGGAAGTGAGTGATCACAGAGCCACCAAAGACTCACCATCCTAGAAGGACAAGAATAGCTCTCCGCCCCCCCCCCCGGCTGCTGGAGGTCTGCCTCTGAGCAAGTAAGGAGACTACTGAGAAATATAGGATCTTCTTGTCTCAGAACAGGAAGATCAGGAGCTTAAAGGGCACAGAGGCAGTAAGTAGGGAGAAAAAAAATAGAAAATAAATAAACAGAGGAAAGAGCAAGTATTCCAAACAGTGAAGGGGGCAGAAATGAGACATGATGGGAGTGGTGTAGTGCAATGTCTGTGAAGCAGCAGTCTTCCTGGAGTCATTCTGGAGGATGTGGTGTTGTCCCATCTGCAGACACCTCTCCGGGCTGAGGGAGGAGGTTGCTCATCTCCAGGATGAGTTGTCCAAGATTTGTGGGACTGCCTCTCCCATCCAGGGACCACCAGGGCCACTGCTATTGCCTCAGAGGTTGCCAAGAAAGAGGAGTGGTTGGACCACAGTGGGCTCAGGGAGGGTGAGTGTGGTGGAATAGAGGTGCATCCCTCTAGTTGTACCTCTCCACAATTCATATGCTGTTCTGGCAAAGTGTGGTTCCTCTATGGAGACACTCACAGTGGAGATCAAGGAGGATGCTGGGAACCTCCACAAAGGAGACCCACAGAGGAAGGAAACAATTCACTGCGGGGGATTCCATTGTTAGGAAGGTATAACTGGGGAAGGAAGGGGAGAGGGAGGCAAGGTGCCTGCCTGGCACCATGGCTTGGAGGGACAGGGAGTGAATCCTCAGGATCGCTAGAGCAGCTGCACAGGGGAGGGAGCTGGATGTCATTGTCCACCTAGGGACAAATGACCTGGCTAAGAAAGGGATCAGAGCAGTGCAGGAAGGGTTTGTGGAGTTGGGGAGGTGCCTTAGACAAGTATCACGCACAGTAACCTTCTCGGAGGTGCTGCTTGTTTATGGCATAGGTGAGGCTAGGGTGCTCCACACTATGGGATTCAATCAGTGGTTGAAAAAGTGGTGCAGAACTCATGGATTTGGCTTCATTGGGGACTGGGGGTACACCTGGAGTGATGCAGGCCTATACTGGTGTAATGGTCTGCATCTGTACAGGAGGGGAACCAGGATCCCAGGTGACAGATTTACATGCTTCATTGGCAAGCATTTAAACTAGCCAAGGGGTGGAGGCACTGGAAAGGAGCAGGGAAATACTAGCCCCCCCCCAAAAAATAAAATCAGGATAGTAAGTGAGGAAAACACCAAGAAAGAGATGTCAATAGGGAAAGGGCAAGGGTAAATGGAGAAAGTGATGAAGGCAATAAGGACAGGGATGGGGCAAAAGGGGGTAAGGCCATCAGGAAATGGAGGGTAATGAGAACCAATGCCCATAGTCTGGGTAACAAGCTCCCTGAACTGATGGTCTTGATGAAGAGGGATGCCTGGTTATCATAGCAGTCACAGAAATATGGTACACAGAGAACCATGACTGGGATGTTAACATACCAGGGTACACAACCTCCAGGAGAGACAGGGAGAGGAGAAGAGGGGGAAGAGTAGCTCTCTATGTAAGGGAAGGAAACAATCTTAATTAAAAGGCTTTTCTCAAACCAAATACATTTCCAATCTCTATACCCCCTGGTAACTATCACATTAAAAGATACAAACCAACCTATACATACATTTAAATATTACCTCTTCCCTAGGATTATTTTACTTTCCTATTCAGACTAAGTCTGTTTCCACTCACAGCTGCCCGTGAGTAGCATGAGAATTTAAATGCAGGGAATCCCCGCCTATTGTCCAACATCAGCAGCTGGTTCCCTTGAGACCCCTGCTCATTGACCATGTAAAATATAGCAAGCAAACAGTACAGACACAGTTCCAGTCCCTTTTGACCAGCACTCTCCACCTCAATGAAGCAATGCAGCCACCAGCTTTAAGACCACCCATATTAGAAAGGGTGGGATGGTACACCAACAGTGGTAACCCTGACAGCAACAGGAGGTTGGTAGGGACCCACAAAAGGGGAGACTATCAAAAGTCAACATCCAGCAGCGACAAGACACCAGACAGTGTAGGCAGTACAGCAGCCCTGCATTTGGGGGCTGGGGGCACCACTGTCTCTGGGGGCTGTTCAGCACTGCCAAAACAGACTCAATATACCATTGTGCCATTATTCATAAGGACTCCCTCATTTAGATAGGCACAGTGGTATGTTTAGTCTGATCACACTGTCAGTTTTAAGCAGTGTTCCAAGAAACTCTGAATGTGGCCCTGCCTGAAATGGCAGTACAAACCCAGGTCAGAGTGGGCATTAACTCATTGGTGGCTGTGCTAACATTTGAATACGTGGCCCTTAAAGCACTATTATGATTTAAAGCAGCAAGCAAAATTGTGCTTTAAAAATCTAATGCACAAGTGTGCTCTGTATAAGAACTGTTACATACTGTAGCCATTTTAAAAGAGAGAATGTTTGCAGTCATGCTAGTCCTTGGAATACTGGATTTTTTTCAGAGTGTAGAATGCTTCATTGAACCAACCAAGAACCTGTACATAATTTAGATGTCATAGTTCAAAACTGTTGGGGACACACAGGTCCCTTACTAAGATGCATCGGCAGGCTGAGAAGAGGAAGCAGGTTTTATACTGAAGATTGATGTTAAGGAAATGAGCAGGTAGAGATTTTAAAAACTTAAAACCATAGAGGTGTCATGATTAATTATAGAATTGTAAGAAGGGTAGGGACTTGGGTAAATCTGAGAAAGTGAAAAAAAAGGTTAAAAGTTCAGATGGAATCCCATTAAACTTGTTAAGTCTGGCTGGGACAAGATACTATGGGCTGGATTCAGAAAGGTCTGCCTCAAGCTGCAATGGCAGCTTGCAGCGACCTGCCCTGTGACCTGATTCAGAATTGGAGCGGGTGCAGTGGTCTGTGTCTTGTGACTTGCGGTAGCTACGCAAGGTAGGGCACAGCACCTGGAATGCCGCAGGTCACAGAACAGCAGTTGCACCGGTCGAGGGCCACCATGGCACCCCCATGCCCACCTCTGAGGCCCTGTACGGTGTGGGTGCTAGCCCAAAGTCCCCTTGCCATGGATCCCCACAGATCATGGACCCCCACCTGCCCTGGTAGCCCAGTGGTCCACCACCCCCAACACACACACACACCTGGCAGGTGCATTGGCAACTGGCCCTGGTAGTGAGGGAGAACTGCACCAGTCACCGGCAGGATATTGGTGGGCATGGAGGGCTCGCACTGTGGGGTGGAGGGCCACTAGACTACCAGGGGGTTATGGGGGGGTCATGCCCCAGGGCATGGGTGGGCTCACAATGTGTGTGTGTGTGTCTGGACATTGGAAGTGTGCCACACACCAGCCTGGCACGGTGCATGCCATGCCTGGGACCCGGAGCCCATGGGGAGTCTGTAACCCACAAGGGGTTGTGGGGCTGGGGCACAGTGGCAACCTCCAGTGAACAGCAAAGATCAGTTAGACCACTTTTTTGTTCACATAACTGGTCTCTGACGGATGTTCACTGGTGGCTGTCTCTGAATCCCATTTGTGGATGTAGTGGCCACCCTACCTGAATAGAGTGCAACTGCTGCCAGAAACCCCCTTATGCCATGTCCCAAAAGGGTTTCAGGTGCATAGGTGCTGTTGGGTGCAGGCAGCCTGCAGCATGTCTCAGACTGCCTATGTGAATCCTGCGGGGAAGCAACGCAGCAAGCAAGTGTGACTTGCACCATATTTTCCGACACAAGTTGCCTTGCATCCTGCGTTGGCTTCTCTGAATCCGGCCCCATATGTTTAATGTAAGATGTTAAATTGAATTTGTTGGAACCTCTTCACCCTAAAGTTAACTGGGGAAGTTAAAGCTGCCCACCAGATCAGATCTACTAGATTTTTCTTTTTGCATTTCTGTTCAAGAATGACAAGCTGAGTTACAGTTCTGTATTAGTGTGTGTATTTTGGGGATTAGTTTCTTTGTTTTCATTTTCTCACAAACTAGTCTCTAGCAGAGACATGTTCTCAGAGTTGGCCCCAATATAATATTGGATCTGAAGGTATCTTAAAACAAAAGGGACTGTGGGGATTAAATGTATCTATAAGGTCCTGAAAGCAAAGATTATCATGTGTAAATTAATCCTTTTATTTGGGTTAAGCCTGTTTTTGCCAACTGAACCTTTGCTAGGGCCATTTCACTTCTGCCTTCTTTGTCAACTTGTTCAAAACCTTCGGACACTGTGACCCACCCCTTCCTGCAGGGCTCACTGTCTTATTAATAAGTTGGTTTCACTCCTACCTTAGGGGCAGGCCTCAAGCTGTCCATTTCAGAGGCATCTTATCCCTCCCACTCCCCATCTGCTTAAGCACCCCCCAGTGGTCTTTCCTGCCCCATACTCTTTTCCATATTCCTGACTGACCTCCCTACAGCCAGTTTCTCTGCATCCATTCACATGTATGCAGAGGACACTGCTGCTCGCCTCTGGCTCCTTGCTGCTGATCTCACTAAACAGCTCCAGCTGGACTTTGTCAGCATCCACCACTGGTTTCTATTCAACCAACTGCCCTCAGCATCAAGAACATTTCTCCATGATCTTTGGGTCCTATCATAAGCTTGGCAGACATTCCACACTCCCCTCCTTCCATACCCACCATGGTAGTGTAATTGGAGCTATCCTCCTTTAAAGTATATTGCTGATCTGGCTGGCCGTTGCCTCAGTTTCTCAGCAAACAAATTCCATCCACCACAAATTCTATCCCAAACTGGATGCATGCTACAGGTACAAAGTCTGTGTCCCACTTCATACTCAGCAAGAACTAGTTAAGATGATAACCCACCCTTTTCTTCTACTAGAAACATAGAACTTGATGGCAGATAAGTACCACTTGGCTCATCCAGTCTGCCCATTTTCCCTACCTACATTATCATTGCAGACACTACTTGATCTACTGCCCTTTCTCCTGCCCCCTTCCTTTCCACTGATTCCCTTGTGCCTATCCCATGCATTCTTGACCTCCTCCACTGCTTTTGCCCCCATCACCTCTGCTGGAAGGCTGTTCCAAGAATCCACCACTCTTTCTATTAAGAAGTACTTCCTCACATCTCTCCCAAATCTACCCCTCTCCAGCTTCATAGCATGTCCCTTTGTTCTTGAGCACCTTTTGTTTTGAAAAATACTTCCTTCCACTACCTTCTTTACTCTGTAAGGTATTTAAAGGACTATCATATTTGCCTTTTCCCTCCTTTCTTCCAAGGTGTACATAATGAGGTCCTTTACTCTCTCCTCATAGGGCTTTTGATGCAGACTGTACACCATTTTAGTTGGCCTCCTCTGGACTGCCTACACTCTATGTCCTTCTGGAGATGTGGTCTCTAGAACTGGACACAGTATTCAAGGGGGTTCTTATCAATGCTCTATACAGAAGCAACACCACCTTCCTCTTTCTGCTGGTGATACCCCTCCCTATGCACCCCAATATTGCATTGGCATTCATGACTGCCTTGTCACACTATCTGCTCACTTTTATTTCATCAGAAATGATTACACCCAGCTCTCTTTCCTCCTTGGTAGTCATCAATGCCAATCCACCCATTTTGTACTCCACCCCTGGGTTTCTGTGCCCTAAGTACATTATTTTGCACTTTTTCCAACTGAAACTCAGCTACCATACCCTTGACCACTCCTCTATCGCTCAGGTTTCTGCTCACCCCAGTGTCCATCCTGTTGCAAATTTTGGTGTCATCGACAAAGAGGTTGATCTTTCTTTCCAGTTCTTCTGCTATGTCACTTATAAAGATATTAAGGAGGACTAGTCCCAGCAATGATCCCTGAGGCACCCTGCTGGTCACTCTCTCTTCCTTGGAGTGAACTCAGTTTGCCACCACCCTCTGTTGCCTATCCAGTAACCAATTTCTTATGCAGTTTGCCACCTTTGTACCCACTCCTAAATTACCCCACTCGCTTACTAGTCTATGTGGAACAGTGTCAAAAGCCTTACTGAAATCTAGATAGGCCATGTGAGCTGCACTGCTCCACCCTGGTCTAATTCCTTTGTCACCCAGTCAAAGAAATCTGTCAGATTAATTTGACATGACTCTCCAACCCCTGTCAACCCATGCTGCCTCAGATCTTGCAACCCATTGGATTAAAGATATTCCATGATCCTTTCCTTCAGCAGTGATTCCATTAACTTTCCCACCACAGCTATCAGGCTGACTGGCCTATAATTGGCAGCCTCCTAGCTGCTACAACTTTTGTGAAGAGGGATCACAACTGCCCTCCCCCAGTCCTCCTGGACCACTATTGTTTACAGTGAGCTGTTAAACAGGACTAACAGAGGAGTAGCCAGTACCTCTCTGAGCCTCCTCAATATCCATGGATGCATCCCGTCTCGCCCCATTGCTTTGTCCACTTTCAGATTAGCGATTCACTTCAGGACCCTCTCCTCTGAAAAAGGTCTAAGTCCACTTCCTTGCCTCCAAAGCTCCTGTTGCTTTTTGTGGCCCTTCCCCTTCTCTTTCCTCTGTGAACACTGAACAAAAGTATTTATTCAGGATGTTTTTTCCTGGTTCCCCTCTGTAGAGCACCCCATCTCCTGTTTAACCTTACAGTTCTACCCCAGTCTTACTCTTTTCATTTGCATATCTAAAACTGTCTTGTCCCCTATTGCTACCTTCTGGGCAATTCTCTCTTCAATTTGTGCCATTGCACTCCTTAATGCTTTCCCTGATTCCCTTGATAAACCTTACCTCCCTACCCTTCTACATCTCCTTATACCTTCTGAATGTTACCCTTTTAGCTTTTACATTTTCAGCCATCTCTTTCGAGAACCATAGCAGTGTATTTTTCCTCTTTTTTGCTCACTTCCTTGATGCAGAGATTTTTGCCTTACAATGCTCCCTTTTAGACTCACCTACTGTTCCTTTACCCCACCCAGATCATCCCCTCCTTGCCAGAACACCCCTGAGGCATTCGCCCATCTTTATAAAATCTGTTATACTAAAATTCAGGACCCTCACCCTGTGTGATTTGCTTCCACATCTGTCCTTATTTATATTGAACCACACTTTATGGTGATCACTGGTTCCCAGGTGACCTCCCACCGTTACATCCACAACATTATCACTGTTAGCGAGTACCAGGTCCAGTATTACCCCATCATGGGTGAGCTCTTTGACTAGTTGCATAAGGAATGCCCCCTGAAGAGATTCCAGGATGCCCCTGCCTGTAACTGAAGCCACTATTGGGAGGCTCCAAACTACATCCAGCAGGTTGAAGTCCCATACCAGCAGCACCTTCCCCTTGTCTGTCATCTTGCCAATGGCCTCCACCAGTACCTTATCTAATGTGTTCCCCTGTGCTAGAGGTCTGTAGATCACTCCAGTGTGAATAGAGGCCAAATTTCCAATCTGCAAGGTGACCTGCAGTACCTCTGCCTCCCCCTGTATTCCCTGCATCTGTCACTTTTATGCTTTCCCTTACATAAAAGTACCACACTCCCTCCTTTCCTTCCCACCCTGTTCCTCTTCTGAAAAGAATGTAGTCTGGTATGGCCATGTCCCAGTGATGGATTTCAGTGCACTATGACTTGGTAGTGGCCACAATATCCAGGTTAGCCTCTGCAATGATGACCTTTTGGTTCAGAGTCTTATTTCCTAGACATTTAGCATTTACACACATGGGGCCCAATTCTATAAGAGATGCATCTGGCGTAACTGCACTTGCGCCAAAAAGAATGGCTCAAGTAGTGAGTTATGTCAGCAGTTGCAACAAACTGTATTCTACAAAGTGGCTTGCGACATGTGGCAGGCTACTTGTGCCAAAGTGGACTTACACCAGCAGATAAGCTGGAAACCCTTTGCAACATGGCACTAGTGGGTTTACGGCAGCAGTTGTGCCTTATTCTGGAAGGGCAGCAACAAAGTCCCCAATGGAACTATTATAGAACAACCATCGGAGGATATCCGCCAAAGTACAGTTACATCAGGTTTTAGCCGGTGTAAGTACACTTACGCCCTCCGGGGGTTGTGCAGATCTGCCAACGGCTGGCCCTGACCATCTGTGGCAGCCCCCGCCATGCCCTGTACCTCCTATACTGCTTCAGCCACAGGGCTGCAGTATCCCCCCATCCCCAAACCCCCAAAGTGATAGTGTCCTGCTGGACAGCACAGGCCCCCAACCCCACTCCCCCAAAATGATATTGCCCCACAGGGCATCTGTGTCCCCCCCGATCCATTTCCAGATGCCAACTCCCCTGTCCCTTCTGTGCCACACCATGTACAGTAGCCACACACTTCACACTCCCTGGTAGTCTAGTGGCTCCCCCACCCAGCAGTCCCAGTCCACCCCAAGCACCCCCAGCCATCACCAGCTGGCAACTGGCATGGCCCACCTTTCACCACCACAGCCAACCACCAACTAATCTCTATGGAAGCATTACTGTATATATGCGCTCATAAATGACTGTACTGTCAGTCATTCATAAACACATATATACAGTTCACTGAGGGCTGACACATGGAACATGCCCATCAGGTGCACCATTTGTGTGTTTGGCATACCATCCGCATGTCAAAAGTCACAGGACTTAGCTGCGGAAACCCTACCCCTTCTAGAATTGGGCACAGGGTCCTTGTTGCAACTATGATTGATTCAAGTCACCTTTGGCGGAGGCTTGCACCAATCTTCTAGAATTGGGCCCATGGCCTTCCAGATTTTGTTTCCAGTCTGCTTGTTACCCCCCCCTTTTTTTTTTTTTTTTTTTTTTACTCATTCTTCCCCCCCTCTTCTTTAATGCTACTGTTCCCTTCCCCTTTATCTCTACCACCCTGCTTCCTTTAATAATTTGCACCCTGGGGGATTCCACTCTATGGTGACATCTTTTACAGTGCAGTTCCCATGTCCACCCTTCCCAGACTGAACCCCCCCCTTCACTCATTCTGCAACTTTGCTTTGGACTGCCCTCCACATACCCACCACTGCTATCTATTCCTTCCCCTCCTTCTGTTCCCTGTATCCTAGACACCTTGCCTAGTCTGCCACCTTCAAATATACATTCTGGCTTGAGACTCTCCCCCCATCCTCCAACTCTCTCCAGAACACTGCTTCCCCCATTCCTTTTCTCTCCCCTCCAGGAAAACTACTGCCGGCCAAGCTGCCTTCTCGTATCATTTCCCCAATCTCTGGGTCCCCTTCCCCCAACTGTTCACTTAGTCTCTTCCTTCCCTTCCCTCAAGTCTCTTCTACCTGTCTTGACTACCCATCCTGCAACTGTACCGGATCTCTGTCCTTAGTGTCTGCCACCCCCTCCTCACTGTTACACAGAGTGCCCCGCCCCCTAGCTCTGAGCAATATTTGTGTACCTTGGCTTACAGACTGTGTAGCATTAATCTACCATTAATATTATGTTCACATCCAATAATGTATTGCACTTGTACCTTATTGTATTGTACTTGCACCTTTCATTGGGGTTTCACTGGTCTACCTACCTGATTAGTGTGGGTGAACAACTGTAATGCATGGTTTACTGTAGTACTGTATCTTGCTGCAGTCTGTGTAGTATAATCTGCTTATGATACTGTGTTCACACCCAGTAGCGTGTTACATTTCTACCTTATAGTTTTGTACTTACACCTTTTATTTTGCATTGCACTGATCTACCTACCCGATTATTGTGTCTATACAATTGAAATGCATTTGCATCACTCTTCCACCTTACTGTATTTTATCTATTCTTGCATCTTATTGTATCATCAACCCCTTCCTCCCCCCCAACCAGCGTGCATCTAGAAATGAGCCATTACCAGCTCAGTAGGTTTTTCCTGACAAAATGTTAGAAATAAAAAAACAAAACTTAATAAAATTCCATTCCTCTAGTTCTAATACAAGTAAAAACAAATTACACTACATTCTAAGGGACTGAATCCTTTATGCCTTATTGGCACCAAGAGTATGCTTTTAGTCCCTGGATTGTGAATTATCTCCCTGCAATACACAGCCTGATTTGTGTTAATCACTTGTAAGCAAAGTAAGATTACCTTAACCAGGGCTAGTAATCACTGCTGTAGGAATTACACAAGCTTGACACAGAGTGGCATAAAAAGTAATAAAGCAGGGACTCTTATGTTGCCAGGTAAATTAAGCAGATGAGTACTGGCAGGAAATTCTGGCTCATATATCTGCAGAGATGGAAGTATTGGGCAAATCAGTCAATGCAGTAATTGGTGCTACCAAATATTTCCATTAAATATAACATTTCTTTCCACTGATAAGGCATATGATTGCTTTTCTGGAAGGAAAGAATTGTTCAGATTGGGATTGTTAAATGATCTGATGCCCATAAACCAAATGTTAAGAAGTGCAAGACATGTTACTTCATTTTATTAGCAGTGTTACAGAGGTCTTGTCCATGGGCCTAAAGGATATATTAAAATGCTTCCTGCAGCTAATAAAATAGTGTGTGTCATA
This sequence comes from Neoceratodus forsteri, assembly GCA_016271365.2. Classification (NCBI taxonomy): domain Eukaryota; kingdom Metazoa; phylum Chordata; order Ceratodontiformes; family Ceratodontidae; genus Neoceratodus; species Neoceratodus forsteri. The sequence goes on from CM028130.1 coordinate 1,254,000,518, forward strand.
GGTTAAATTATAACTGATAGACCCTGCTGGGTATTAAATTAGTGCATCTTAAAATCGTTCAGAAATGGCAAAGTTGTTATTGCCTTAGTGATTACAGATCCTGCTCCTGGATAGCATCATTTCCTGCACTGAAACTAATTTGCTTCCTAAAAATATTAAAGTAAAAAACCTACAGTTTTTTTAAACAATGATTGTTCAAACAACTCTATTGTCCATCACATGTTCTGATATGTACCTTCCACTTTTCCATTGCTGTTTTAACTTTCTACCTCTTACCCATCAAGTGTTGCCATTAACTGCCCTATACATAGTAACTCTCTCCTGCCAGCAAGGGGAGAGTGCTTGTTTGCTTGAACACCAGGCCACAGAGTCTACTGATTGGTAGAGTCTCTGACAGCCAGTGAGTAGAGCTACAGTGCCAGTTGTTGGTGCTGGCAGTGTTGTGTTACTAGTGAAAGGAGGCTAGAGGTGCACCTTCAGGGCACAGTTGCCTCAGGAGACTTTCCAGGCTGCCTGTGAAAGCAAGGGGTGCTCACTTGAAGCTGCTATCAGTGGATTCAGTGTTTAGAAGAGCATACAGTAACTCACTGTTTGGTTATCTGGTAGCCTCCAGGAACAACTAACACAACATTGGAGATGAAGCTGGGGATTTGGACTCTGAAGACCATTTAATGTAGATCACTATTTTTTCTACTGGGAGTATAAAAGAGATAGAAGGAAGGAGTAAGTATACCAAGGGGCTGTCTCACGAGGGATTTCCATAATGACATTGTAGTGTGCATAGGATCTCACCAAAGTGGGTGTTCACCTTTTGGGGGGTAATTTCAGTCCAGTGCCCAGTATATGCTTCCCAGCTGTGCTTAAGATGTTGAGAACTCTGGTGAAAGAAGTCAAGTTGCTTAAACAGGTAGGAGATGGGCCTGCTACCTACATTTGGTATCCCACGTTAGGATGAATATCTGAGATGTTGCCTCTGGCATAGGGTCTGGGGATATTTTCAGGCACTACCAGAGGGTAAGCTGAGTTAGGCATGGCCATACCGGTGTCCAGTGCACCATGCAGTGAGAGTAAGGATCTAGTTGATGTGAGATATTCATAGCTGTGGTGGTTATCTGATGGGAATGCTTGAGTGAAAATCAATACAGCAGTGCTGCCTCCTGCACACAAGCTGAGCAGATTCTGTGGTCTGTAGTAGTATGTGAGAAAAATGAGGGAACCCACAGTATGTAGCAAGCTGGAAGACCTGGTAGAGTCAGAAGAAGGGGAAGAAAAGGCTTTGTCCCAAGGTTTAACCTTATCCACGGATGAGTAGCACAGACTAAGAAAAGTCATGGGGCTTCAGAGAGAGATGTGTAAAGGTATGACCTTTCTTAATGGACCTTAAGGTACTGATTTAAGTACAGGTCAAGATGTAATCTGTCTTGTGTGCTGACAAGGACAGCATTCTGGGGATCAGGTTTAAGAGTGTATAACTACAAATACTCTAATGTTTGTAAACATGACAACAACCCATCACGTAACAGAGTTATAGTTAAAGGTCTGCAGCTAACACAGTGAAGCATTGGGTAAAAATCCATGATGCAGAAGACAAGCCAAAGGGTGAGACATGAAATTGTTATTCCTGGCCTTCCAGAAGGAAACATAACTGCTAGGTTCCACGCCAGTGCATCAACAGAAAACTTGTCGACTGCCAGTACAACAACAGCTGTTACGCCGATGGTTGGCAGACAGCTGTCACAGAAAAGAGTTGGAGTTGATTCAAGACGGTGTGTACTGCTATTGTTCTGCAGGTATATTACAGTGACATGTTCGATACATCACTGTAATTTACCATTGCAGTCAACATTTTACTGTAGCAATGGTATACATAGCTGCTCATGGTAGCCATGCCTGTTCTCGATTTACAAGTACTCATTCTGCATATCTGGGGTAGACAGCCAGTCCCCCTCTGATAATGGATGGATGAGAGACTGAAGAGAAACCATCTGAAACTTTTCATACTCTATTTACTCATTTCAGATCTAGGAGGTCTAAAACTGGTCATAGGCAGTATTTTATGGTACCAGAAACACAATGAGTAAAAATAACAGATCAGAAATGGGCACAGGCTGAATTGCCAGTTTTTGGCAGCAAAGAGCACGCTGCTCTAAAGGACTGACAAATGTGCCAGGGTGTAAAAGTAAGGGCTGTGAGGATGTACAGGATGTACAGGAGGTTGTGCTAGCAATTCTAGAGCATCGCACTCTTGAATAATATCCAAGTCCAACCTGTTTAATGCCATCGTCTGCTACCTGGGCAAGAACAGTGGCTCCTGCACCTGTCCTGAACCACTGGAAGCAAAGTAGAAGGGAAGGAGGGATGTGAGAAGGATGGGAAGGAGATATTAGGAACATCACCCTGTCCCTTACCTTCACAGGCCTTGAAGATGGCTATCTCTGGAAGTTTATGATAGCAGCCGACCTTCCATTACACCTGGAGTGGGGGGAAGCAGGGACCCTTACAAAATGAACTAGTGACAAGGGACAGTAAAGGAATAAAGTGTCATCTTAGATTGCTGCAACTCTAATAGGGTCATTTCCACTTAATGGCCAAATAGTTTAGTGCTACAGAAGAAAGAATTATGCATGGATGGTTGCACGTCATTAGAAAATGCTGCAGTAAGCAGCCAGGAGTTTTGACAAAGACAGATACCTGAGGCAGCTGCACAAGTAGACATATCAGAGCAGTCATAAGTAGGACAACCAAGGCTTGCTAAATATTCTATAAGTCATGGATAACACACAATTTAGTTTCCATCTCAGAGGCACCCCCAGACATCCTATTCACAATGGTGGATGAGACTTTCACAGACTGTTCTGATATTTTATCTTAAACCCTTCTAGTTTGCTATACTGAAGCCTAATAAAATAGAGGCAAAAGTCCATGTTTCCATGGTATCTAACTTCATGGATTCTTTGTTATGGGGCTTTCAGTTCATGGAAAGAGGTGCTCTGTAGCAATCATGAGGCACCATGACCATCAAGTTGGTTTCAAGCTTGTTGGTATAATATGCTTTGTAAGAAGGAGCAGAATAGCATTCATTCACTCTCTTAGGAACTGCCAGCAAACTCCGAGTGTGCCTGATCTTTAAAAAAAAAAATAAATAATAATAATAATAATAATCAGGGTCCTGGCATCAAACTCCCCGGGTTTGTCACAAGCCAACAGCTGAGCCAAACAGTTGGTGCACCTGTGGAAACTGCCACAGGGATCCAGCCCCCTGCCCTGTGCAATCCTAGAAGGGCTGTAATGGGTGAGGGTGGGGGTGACTGTGCTGAGTAGGAGGGGGCCAGTGGCAGAAGGGGCATGGAAGGTGGCATAGGGGGAGTCGGGGAGACAGCTGGGCATTAATGGAAGTGCTGTTGCACGTGTTTGCGTATTGTACTTTACCTATGAATTATACTGTATAGTGGGGTCTGGATGGGGGATGAGTTTAAATGTCCCATAAGTAAAAGTGGGTAATAGCAGGAGATTGACAGCTGAAGGAGATAAGAGGGCTTAGGCCTGTCTGCAAAGAATTGGTTTAGCATTGCAGCAGATAAGGTGTGACCTACATTACTCTGCAAGCCGTGCATTTAGGGAAGTGTTGAGGTGACAATTAACTGCTTATCAAAATGTAATAGGGTCTGAGCCACTGAACAAGAATTTATTTTGGAAATAGGCTGCCTTAGCCTGCTGAGTGACTCTAGTACAATAGTTTCAGAGATGATTGAAAGCTTGTGTATAAGTAAGCTTCCCAGTAGCTTTGTGTCTGGCTCTGGCAGCATCTCTTAAATGGAAGAGACTGATGACAGTAAATGTGACCCATGGAAGTCTGGAGCCACGAACTTTAGAGCATCTAAAGGGGGCATGTTGATTGCTGACAGAGTTAAAAGCAGCAATAAAATGATTTAGGGTTCTATCCAGGGTGGGCAAAGCAAGGGTATTACATCAGTCAGCATGGTGGAGATCTTGCACAAAAGTATCAGGGTGGCCATAATAATTCTTGGGGGATCTTTAGCGGTCTTAATCTTTCCAACACAATAAATAGATCATACAATGATCACTGAAAATGTCAGGGAAGGGATCTGCTCTGCTTATTCTATGAGAAGCAAGAACCCAGTCGATTGTGCTGTGGCTCTGCAACCCAGTGTTGAAGTGTGTACAGTAGGTGATGTTATCAGTTAGGAAATGTTTGGAGATTTAAGCTTAGTTGTAATAGCTTTAGATAGAAGGCTTATTGCCCTTGCCCAGTATACATTAAAATCTAATAAAATATGCTCACCACCAGGTTAAGTGTCCAGAACTTCTGGTAGAATATTAGTAGCTAAATCAGGGGATTTCCCAGGTACCAAATAGATGCCAGTGATAAAAATTAGGGCTTGAGCATGGGAAAGAGAGTAGCCTGGTATGCAATTCATGGGACTTGAGAATGGATTCCTGATGTATGATAGGGAATTTTAGGTGGTTGGCTGAATAAGAGAGAACACCACCTCCCTGTTTGGAGTGATCCTGCCTGTGGAAAGAGTAGCCTAGAATTGAAATGGTGGAAGAGTTGACTCTAGGAATAGCCAAGTTTCTGACAGAGGAAAGATGTCCAGATTGTTTTGATTAACTTAAATTCTTACCAGATCAATTTCTGTAAACAGGCTGTTGATATTGGTGAGAAATATTTTAAGCTACTGGGGGGGGGGGTAGGATTTACCTCCACATCACCACTAAGAAGGATTAGGAACATTGCAAATAAATGGCTAAATTTGGGGGAAAAGGCAAGGAGTTTTCTGCTTGGAGGGGTATGCTGGGGCTAGTGAAGACCTCCTTCCATCACCCTGTTAACTCTTGTGACATACTTCTAGGTCTCCATGTCACCTCTCACTATCTTCCAGGGTGTACATGTTGAGATACTTCAATCTCTCCTTATAGGGCTTCTTGTACAACCAGAGTATCATTTTATTTTCCCTCCACTGGACTTCCTCCTCCCTAACTATGTCCTTTCAGAGGTGCTGCTTCCTAAATTAGACTCTGTACTCCAGGTGGGGTCTCTCCAGCAAGTGATCCAGTGACACCACCTCACCTCTCCTGCTATAGAAACCTGTCCCTATGCACCTCAGCATTCCACTGTCCCTACCCTCTGCTTTGTCACACTGCCCTGCCCCTGCCACCTTGTGGTCCTCAGATATAACCCACAAAGTTCCCTTTCCTGATAGTAACTGTCATCTCCCACCCAAACTCACTTCCAGGGTTCCTTTGCCCTAAATGCACAATCTTGCAATTTCTGGCATTGAATCCCAACTACCATGCTTCAGACCACTCCTCCTAAATGTGTGTTGCAGAGAGAGAAAGAGGTCATGTACTTGATCCCCCAGTGGCAAAGGCCTTCTTGGCAACTCTGCTGTCCACCATGGTGAAAGCTACTCTACACAGTCCTTTAGAAAAGGTTCTCTATTTGACCTACCACTATGTGCTGTCCATTGATGGCTAGAAACAGTTACTCTGTGTGTAGCCCAAAAAGCAGAAAAGAGACACCTGCCAGCCCCATCATGGTAGCCAAATGTAGCGGTGGAAACTGCTCCCTGCAAATCCTTGACCATACTACAGTGCCAGGTGAAGCTGCTTGGTCCTCTAGACAGGTCCATGTTCTTGGCAGTAGTAGATACAGCTATGTGACCTGTGCAGATAAACAGTTTCTATGTTTGTAGACTTGGAATGTTTAGTTACCAGTAACAGTAGATCTGTGAGAGAATCTTCCCAATAGTGCCAGACAGTACTTATAAACTTTTGTCTAGTTGGGGCAACTCACATTGTTGTATGAAGGCACCACCTAAATAATTTTAGTGGTCCTCATACCTTCTCAGTTTTTCACTGGTTACAAGCTCAGAGCTGTACCATACCAACAGGAATGGGAAACCAGAACCCTGACCAAGCTGACAGGAAAGGTGGTAGTTCTAGAAAGAAAAAGCCCATTGTAAAGGATTTAAAAAAGAAGACAAAGTGTGCTGTAATGGATACATCTTCCAGAGCATATTACCTATGATTTAGAATTGGATAGGTTGGAGGAAGGGTGAGCTGTGGCTCTATACTTCCCCCCCTAGAACCACACCTTTGGAAAAATTCCCAAGCTGTACAAAACAGTAAGGTGGCAGGAAGCCTGGATGTAGAAGACCTCTTAAGACAGCAGGCCTCGGAGGCTGGCATGGGGAAACCGGGTGATTTACAGAACAGTTTGAGTGTTTAGTAAAAGTATGGACAGAACATCACGTGGCAACAGAGGATACGTCAGTTGCTGAGACTGGACAGAAACAAGCCACAGAAGTGGTCATGCCCTTAAAAACATAGAAACAGATGATGGCAGAAAAGACCAATGGTTCATCCAGTCTGCCATAGTTCCCTATCAAACCCTAGGACCTATTGTCCATACAAGGTACTAGCCCTCACTATCCAGCCCTCTTGTTCCCCTCATGCACTTCACTTTCACTTGGGTTACCACCAGCCATGGGATAAATGCCAGTAGGCATTTGTGTTTTGGGAGGAAAGCACACTCAGAAGGACAGCATGACTGGTGGGGAGGTTCTGGGTTTTTGGTTTTTTTAATTTTACTGGGTTATTCTGATTGGGAGCAGAGAAGAGCATACAGTAGGTAAAGAGACTGCAGAGGTAAAAGGACAAAACTAGTTTGTGATTTCTTCAGAGAGTATATAATAAAAGCAAATTACACCAACCTGCATTCCATTAGTTAACTTGTGCTATTTCTAAGTTCCATGATCAGGTGGAGGTTATGGTCTGGGTGTAGCAAGCAAGCTGCAACACAGGGAGATGGACTGAAGGCCTTCTTGACTTTTGGAAAAGAAATCAAAATGAACTCCATTTTTGTTTGTAGTTCTGTTCCGATTCCCAACACAGAACAGCAGCAGGTGGTCACATGATCCATACAGACCAATCACCGGCTAGCAGGAAATGACAGGGGACAATAAAAGCAGTCACTACTAATGTATCCCCACATAAATTCATATCCAAGCATGTGAGTGGAACAGGTGTAAGACTGGCATGCTGGGCATACATTGGAGGAACAGGTCCAAAGGATTCAAGTACTGAACAGGAGAAAAAAGCCATGCTGGAGTCCTGGGTGCTGTTCCATGTTGATTTAACAGGCAGATACTCATCACATTCCAAATACAGGTGAAACAGTGTACAACATACTGAAAGTACAAACTCTGTGTTATTGCTTAGAATGAACTTAAACCCAGCAGTGGCAAATAATTTAACAAGACAGCTGGCTGTTGCCAAAAAGCTCCAGCGTTTCAACTCTAAATGAGTCTTCTTCTGGGGGTGCAGCTGATACTGGAGGAGCCCTCTCTTTAAATACTCAGCTGGATGATGTGGCAAAGTGGTAGCAGAAAAAGTTAAAGTGACAGTGCCTCAATATTTGTGTACTGAAAATGACAGTTCTCATTATTACAAAAGTACAGATTTATTAAAGTATAAAAACATTTTATTTACATACTGAACAAGCAAACTTCTAAGTTAATGTGGAAAAGCACTACTAAATTACTTCTAAACAGTACTGTTTTATACTTGATATTATAGAGTTAGCAACTATCCTCACAAAATAATGGAAACTAAATAAGAGGTTACAGGAAAATGGATAGTATCAACTTGGTGAAATCCACACAATCAACCCATAAGGTTCCAGTACACATCTTGTTGAATTTATTTTAAGGGGATTCACACACAAGCATCATGGCAACCCCCATAGAAACATAGACTGATGGCAGATAAGGACCGCTTGGTCCACCCAGTCTGCCCATTTCCCTACCTATTGGATAAACTACAGTTCCTAGTTAACCAACAGCCAACTTTCTCCTACCCCCCCACTAGAATTGCCTTATGTCTGTACCATGCATTCCTGAATTCCCCCATTGTTTTTGACCCCACAGCCTCCTCAGGAAGGCTGGTCCATGTGTCCACCACCCTCTCCATGAAAAAATACTTCCCCACATTGCCCCTAAGCTATCCCCCCTCTATTTTCAAATTGTACCCCCTTGTTCTTGCACATCTCTTTCTGAAAGATGCTACCCACTTGGACTTTGTTGATTCCCTTGAGGTACTTAAAAGTTTCTATCATGTCCCTCCTTTCCTCAAGCGTACACATATCAAGTTCCTTTTGTCTCTCTTTGTATGGCTTCTGGTGCACACCCTGCACCATTTTAGTTGCCCTCCTCTGAGCTGCCTCCATCCTGTCTATGTCCTTGCAGAGATGGCATCTCCAGAACTGCACACACCACTCCAGATGGAATCTCACCAACTGTTTGTACAGAGAGATAACTTCCTGCTTTCTACTGGTGATGGCTGTCCCTATGCATCCCGGTATCTCCCCAGCCCTCCTAACTGCCTTCTCACATCGCTTGTCTACCTTTAGGTCATCTGATAAGACTAACCCCAGGTACCTTTCCATTTTTGTTGTTGTTAGCACCCCCCCAACTGTGTACTCTTCCCCTGGGTTTTTGTTTTACCAGGCGCATTACTTTGCACTGATTCTATGTGATAATTGCGAGCGCCGAACGGCAACTCGCATTATCGTCACATCAACAATTTCACCACCCTGACATCCTTGGTGCATGGAAGAATGGCGCCAGGGATTTAAATGCTTAGCTTTCTGTGGGGGGGGGCTGTGCCCCCTCACCCCCCACCCAGATACTTAAAGATTCTCAACTCCAGGGGGGTGCATATCGGGAGGGTGTACAAAAGTAAAATAAATGAAAGTTTTGGGCCAGCTGTAACAAAAATGCAGTAGCGCCTGGACCCAGACCCAGACCCAAACCCAGATCTCCATGCACTGCAAGTGGAGATCAACCCCCAATGCTATGGCACAGCTCGGCAGCCAACCACAGCGCCACACCCTACATCACCTCCACCCCTTCCCAGGCCATGCTCGCCTACCCCACGCTTGTGTGTGTACATAACATCCTGTCATTAGGGTCGCCCACCACTTCTGGTCAGCCTCCTTGCCCCCTCACCTTTCAAGCTTTCACCCACATCGTGGCACCATTTCAAATGGCACCATGATTCAGGCGCCCACCTCACGTGCTACACTTTCCACTTCTTTGCACTGAATCTAAGCTGCCATACTTTTGAATATACCTCCAACCTTGCCAAGTCCCTTCTTATCCTCCCCCCTCCCGTGTGTCAACCCTGTTGCAGATCTTTGTGTCATCTGCAAAGAGGCATACATTTCCTTCCAGTCCATATACAATGTCACCTATAAAGACATTAAAGAGGACCTATCCCAGTACTGAACCCTGCAGTACCTCTCTGGCACCCCCCCCTTTCTTCAGAGTGGACTCCAGTTACTATTATCCTCAGAGTACTGTTGTCCAGTCCCCCCCCCCTTGGAATACACTACCGTAATCTACTGGAGGAAACAGGAGGCTCTGCTGTTCATCTAAGGCTACATGCCTGTTCACTACTGTTGTAACATTCACTGTAGGGAAGGGTGGCAGGTGAAAGGTAGGCCAAAACTGGGAACAGATGCAACATCCTGTTTAGGGTAGGAGTAAAAATGGATTTAAACAGGGTGCAAGGGAGGAACATTAACAGCAATATATCTAGGGTCAGGTAGCAAAGGCCTAGTAGATGGATAAATGCTGCTACCACAAAAGGAAAAAGGTGAGATAGGTAAGGGGATAAAGGAAGGAGGAAAACATGTCAGAAAAGAGGGAACCACTTACTGTGAGGGGTAGATGGAGAATCCTTATCTTAAGTAAAGGTACAAGGAGCATAGCAAACAAAAAGGAGGAAAACTAGAAACACTATCAGGGTTAAGGGTACAAAAGTATTTCTAGATGAAAAAGGAAGAGTATGAATTGGGAATTCTGGGAGTGATGCACTGCAGTTCCTATGGGGCAGCAGTTTTCAGAGAGAACCTCTGGAGGCTTTGGTGTTTCCCCATCTGCATGCACCTCTCTGGGTTGATAGAGGTTGCTATACTTCAGATTGGGTTGTCTGAGATTTGAGGAACCTCTTCCTCACCCCCACATGGGCCAACAAATATGCCACTGTTACCTCAAAGAATGCCACGGAAGAAGAATGGCTCGACTATGGTGGGTTCTGGAAGGGTGGTGTGGTGGGTCACAATCATGTTCCTGAACCAATACCACAAAATAATTCCTACACTGTTCTTTCAGGGTGGGACTGTTGGAAGGTGGCACTTCTGGTACTGACAAGGGAGAGTGTGGGGGTCTTCCATAATGGAGACCACAAGGAGTGTGGTATGGACCCCAGGAGGAGGAGGAAACAACTTCTGGTGAGAAACTCAATTGTGAGGGAATAGAGTTGAGAACAGGAGGGGGGAAGGAGGTTAAGAGCCTATGTGGTGCCATGGCACAGAGGGATAGAAGTAGATCCTGAGGATCACTGGGGTAACAGGACAGGAGGGACAGCTGGATGTCATTGTCCACCTTAAGACTAATGACCTGGCTAGGGACAGGGCTGGGACAGTGGAGGTGGAGTTTAGGGAGCTCAAGAGGTATTTTAGACAGGTAGCATGCTAAGTGGCTTTTGTTTAGGTGCTGCCTGTCTACAACGGGAGGAAGAGAAGGATCCCTACACTAGGAGCTTCATCTCATAGTTAAAGGAATACTGCAGATTGGAGGGGTTCCACTACACTGGGGACTGGGGACTCAACTGGAGGGAAAAGGGCTTATACAAGGGTGGTGGCCTGCATCCATCCAGGAGGAGAACTGCAGTCCTCAGTGGACCATTTATAAGTTACTTTGATAAACATTTAAACTAGCTAAGGGGTGTGTGGAAGGAACTGAGCAGGCAGAAACTGCTCCCCCCCAGAAGCAGAAATAGAGAGTAGGGTGAATCTGAGAGGACAGGAATCCCCCAGGGCACAAATTAATAAAGGAGACAGGGTGGTTAAAATGAAGGGGGATGCAAATGAGAGCATTAGAAATAGGGGAGAGGGGGAGACGGCCACTGGGTGTAGAGTCAGTGCATCCATCTGTGACGCAGACAGCCTGGGTTCAAAAAAATGATTTGGGATGTCAGCCGGATGGCCGGGGTGAGAAGGATTGAGCTTCCTAGGGACTGCTCTCCTTCTCCGGGGTTGGGGGGATAGTGTGTCTGGCACAGCATGGATCCCTGGCGGAGGCTAGGGGGGTGGGATCCATTGTGCTGGCACCGTAACCTGTGGGGGATGGGGCAGGTGGGGCAGACACAGGTCATCATTGCACATCCCTGTCCCCAGTTACAGCCACACACAAAAAGCCCAGCCCCAAGCATGAAGCCCTGTTCTGCCACTGCTGCCAATAGTGTCCCACTCCCTTGGCTCCACCCTGGGGGTAAGCCAGGGCATGTCATCGTGGACCATGGGAAGGGGCGCCCATGCAGGTGGGGTAAGCCTGGCATGAGGGAGCCAAGCTGGTGGGGGCTGAGCTCCCTTCAGGGAGTGTGGGTGCTGTGGATAAAAAAAAAAAGAAATGGGGGAAGAAAGGAGGGCAACAAGGAAAAAAGGGGGGGCAACAAGCAGAGTGGGAATAAAGTCTTGAAGGCCATGTGTGCAAATGTTAGAAGCCTAAGAAATAAGATTCAGGACCTAGAGGCCATCATGTAATATCCCACACCTTACAAAAAGGAGAAGGGTCCTAATCACATGAACACTTCTCAACTCCCTCAAAAAACTACTGTTTATCCTGTTAATCTGCTCTGGTAATGTTGAGTTAAACCCTGGACCCCACTCACCTGCAAAAACCCCCCTGACCTGATGTCCTTAAAAGGTATGAGTTTTATCCATATCAATGCTTGCAGCCTGCTAAAAAACTGTGACTCTGTCCTAGATTTGTTATACCAAACCTGACATATTGGTCAATTTAGAAACATGGCTAACAAGTTTTACACCTGATTACGGGATAAATTTCCCCTCCTATAATGTTTATACAGCAGATAGGCCCGCGGGGGGAGGGAGGGGTCACGATCTATGTCCAATACAGATTCACCACCTCACTTATCAACTCCACTACCGTACCCAAACAATTCAAATGCCTCTCTTTAAGGATACAGCTCTTGCCTTCTGAATCTTTGACCATCACCGGATGCTACAAACCTCCATCTGGGGGACTTTACTTGCAGAACCACCTTCGCAGCTCATTAGAATCCCAGTTGTCTGAAGCGATTATCATGGGGAACATAAGCCTGGATTCACTGTCCCCCAGTTCTAAAATACTGAATGACCTCTGTGACGAGTTCTGCCTCTCAAAGCTCATCTCAGAATCCACCAGTCCAAATGACAAGAACCCTGATAACAGTACACTTCTTAACTTAATCATAGTAAACAAACCTCATGATATTTCATACACCATTGTGTTTTTCAAGGATACAAGTGATCACAGCACCATAGCTTGCTTGCGGACCATGCCTAAACTCCCCTCAGCCTCCAAATACCTGTACAAAAGATGCCATTGGAATTTTGATAGTAATAGATTTCTTACTAAGCTAAGTTACATAAGATGGCAAGGTTTCTACCTCACAAAAATGGTGTCTGAGGCTTATACCTTATTCCCTGGGTAAAACATTGGCTGGACAAAAGGGCACAGATGGTAATTGTAAATGGAGTCCACTTTGAAGAAAGAGGGGTTACTAGTGGGGTACTGAAGGGTTCAGTACTGGGTCCAGTCCTTTTTAATGTCTTTATAAATGACATTGCAGAGGGACTGGAAGAAAAAGTATGCCTCTTTGCAGATGACACAAAGATCTGCAATAGGGTTGATACACAAGGAGGTGTGGAAAGGATGAGAAGGGATTTGGCAAGGTTGGAGGAATGGTCAGAAGTATAGCAGCTTGGATTCAATGCAAAGAGGTGCAAGTAACGCACCTGGGAAACAAAACCCAGGGAAGATTACACAATGGGGAGGGGAGTTAGTATAAACAACAAAATAAAAAGGGACCTGGGATAATCATATCAGATGACCTTAAGGTAAGCAAGCAATGTGAGAAGACAGAAGGGAGGGCTGGGGGTATACTGGGATGTATAGGGAGAGGCATCACCAGTAGAAAACAAGACTTTTTTTCCCCTCTGTACAGACAGTTGGTGAGACACCATCTGGAGTATTGCATCCAGTTCTGGAGACCCCATCTCTGCAAGGACATAGACAGGATGGAGGCAGTCCAGAGGAGGGCAACTTAAATGGTGCAGGCTCTGCAAGAGAAGCCATACGAGGAGAGACTAAAGGAGTTCAATATTTATACCCTTGAAAAAGGAGGGAGGGGTGACATGATAGAAACTTTTAAGTACCTCAGTGGAATCAACAAAGTCCAAGAGGGTAGCACCTTTCAGAAAGAGTTGTGCAAGAACAAGGGGACACAATTTGAAGATAGAGGGGGGATGGCTCAGGGACAATGTGAGGAAGTATTTTTTCACAGAGAGAGTGGTGAATGCATGGAACAGCTTTCCTGAGGAGGTTGTGGGTCTAAAATTGCAGGAGAATTCAAGAACGCATGGTACAGACATTAGGCATTTTTTGTGGGGGGGGGTAGGAAGGAATAGGCTGTTGGATAACTAGGATCTGCTGCTTATCCTGTAGGAAGGGAAATGGACAGACTAGGTGGGCCAAGCGTTCCTCATCTCCCGTCAAAGTCTGTTTCTATGTTTCCATTCCAAGACCTTGTATCACAAGTAATAAACAAGCATTCTCCCCTAATCAAAGTCAGAACTAATAAGAGGTACTGTCCATGGTTCAACAACACCATCAAATCTGCTCTCCGATACAGGAATAACCTGTGGAAACAAGCCCACAAATACAGATTGCCCTCTGACTGGATGACCTTCAGTTCTGCCAGGAGCCAGTGTACCAAATTAATCAGGACTGAGAAATCTAACTTCTTCAGATCCGAATTGGACACATCCTCTACTAACTCTGCCCAACTCTGGAAAATGCTGAGAGATATTAAAGAACATCGCCCCCCCTTCCTCCCTCCTCCCTCCCCACAAAGATGATCACTGGTGACATAACTACCTCGGATAAGCCTACCATTTTGGACTTGCTTAACAACCATTTCACGACAGCTGAGCTTGCATTTGACACCTGGCCTGCTAGCAAACTACTCAAACACAGCACCCCAAATATGGCAGTCCCAGATAGAAAGCCCTCAATCACTGAGGGAAAGTTAATCTTCAACACAGTATCCATCAAAGAAGTTGAAGATCTGTTGTTAACCCTCTATACTAAAAAAAGTGCTGGAGCAAACTAAATTGACCCTTCTTGCAATTAGGTTATCAAGCACTCACTGACCCAATCACCCACTTGTTCAACTTGTCCTTCTTGCAAGGCACTCTTTCTGACTTATGGAAGACATCACATGTCATACCACTATTCAAGTCAGGTGACTCATGTGACCTCATCAATTATAGACCCAGGTCCCTCCCACCCGTACTTTCTTAACTCCTTGAAAAAATCATCAACACCCAACTGCGTAACTACCTTGAATCCCTTGACAATCTCAACCCCATCCAGTCAGGTTTACAGCCTAATCATAGTACTGTAGCCATGTTAGTCTAGGTCACCAATGAATGGCAGCTAGCACAAGACTTAAAAAAACACATAGGCACTGTTTTCCTCAACTTGAGCAAGGCCTTCAATATGGTAGATCATGATCTGCTGCTAATTGAGCTATGTAACACTGGCCTGGATGACTCAGCCTTAAAATGGTTCCAGTGCTATTTGTTGGGCAGTCAACAGCAAATAAGAGCACCTGGTGTCCTCTCTCCTCTAAAACCTTTACTTGAGGGGTACCACAAGGATACATTTTGGGCCCTCTTCTCTTCACAATTTACATAAATAATTTAAATATTGGTGTAACAAATGGAAGTGTTCATCTCTTCATAGATGACACAGTGATCTATGTCACCAAGCCCACTCCCAAACAAACCAGTAATTGTATTGCAGCACAAATTTGACATATTGCAACAAAACCTGTTGCAGATCAAACTGCTGTTTAATGAAAAAAAAAAGTCTATGTTCCTATTGCCCCTTCCGCACCCCACCACATCCCAGTCCACTACGTCTTTGCCTCTGATCATTACATTATTAGGAGAAACCCTGGAATCAGTGGACAAATTGAAATACCTGGGTTTCTGGTTAGACTACAAACTTACCTTCTCTGTACATGTTAACAAGCTAGCAAAAAAACTAAAACAGAGACTGAGTCTCTTTTTCAATATGAAATACCTCCTCACCTATGATGCCAAAGTCAGGCTGATACAATCAACCTTCCTCCCACTCCTGGTCTATGTGGACCTTATCTACAGTCAAGACTCCAGTTCTGCATTAACCAAACTAGATACACTATACCACAGAGCAATAAGATTCATAATCGGCACTACCTATAACATACACCATTACTCCCTCTACTTAATGGGATGGTATTTCTTCAAAACTAGAGGACTACATAATGCTGCCTCCTGGACCTTCAGAGCCTTGACCAATTAACTCCCCGACTACATCTGCAACCTCCTAACTACTGCTTGGGGGTCCTACTTTCTCAGGAGATACTCATATCTCACTGGCTGCTCCAAGAGTGAGAACTCACTATGGATTGCATTCAATAAGCCATGCTCTCCCCTCCCTATGGAACCCTCTACAATAGTCCCTTAAACTTTCAAACCTTGTCCATTTAGCAAAATTCTAAACTAGTCTTGGACAGGTCCTTCAGGACTCCGTAACTGCTATGCCTAATTCCTGCCTTCCTAGTGACTGCCACCTCCGATTCCTGTCCTGAGCCCTTGCACCATCATATATTCTTTTTCTTCACTTTCATACAGTACAGTATGTCCCCTCTCATACTCATTCACCCTACCTTTTGCTCTCCTTCTTCCTCCTCCTCCTCCTCCTCCCATTATCCACCTCAAATTCCTTCTTTTATACCTGCTCATGGTTCACCCATCCTTACTACTTGGCCACTGGCCACCTCCATCTTCTAGTCCTCTATCTGCTCTGACTTGCTTGGATTTGCAACTTGTATGCATTCCTCCCTTGGACTAGGATCCAACATATATCCTTACTAGTTTTGTTCATCATATCCTATTATTTAAATGTTCACATTGTATTGTTATTGCATTTATTACCGTTATTTCTGACCACATTACCATTATGATCATACTGTATATTTTGCACCTATGTATCCTTGTATGGACCCATTTTCTGTATTCCTCATGTATATCCATTTCTTGTATGTGCTTATTGTCAATTTGTCCAGGTCCACCTTGCAAATTAGTTTTTCTCAATGGTGTTTCACTTGGTTAAATAAAGATTGATTGATTGATTGATTAATGGAAGACGCTGGCCTGGATATTGTGGCCATTACAGAGTTATGACCATGAGTGGGACCCGGCAATACCAGGCTATACTCTGTTCAGGAAGGAGAGGGTGGGCAGGCAAGGAGGGTGTGTGTGGTGCTTTTTGTGAGGAAGGGAAGGGGTAATTGTTTAATCAGGAGAGGCACACTAAGCCAGAGATTGTTTCCAGGTGTGACCTGGGAACACAAGGAAGTTAAATGACCTACTAAGGGTCACATAGTACGCAGGTAAGTGCTGATGGGATTCAAACCCAAGTCTCCAGGTCTGCAGCTCAGTGTCTTTGACCACTATGCTATACTGCCTCCAAAAAAAGCAATAAAAGTGACGGAGATGCAAGGAAAAAGGGGGGAAGGTACTGTGGGTCACCCTCAAGACATGGACTGGAGCCACTTTTCTCACTGGCATGTTCTACAGACCTCTGGCACAGGGGGAGGATTTCGATAAGACAATGGTGTAAACACGGGTAAGATGGCAGAAAAGGGGAAGGGACTGCTGGTGGGGAATTAATTCTGCTGGATGTAGATTGGAGCATCCTAGCTTCAGCTAGAAGCAGGGACATCCTGGAGTCCCTGCAGGGGACATTTCTCAGGCAACTAGTCAGGAAATTCCCTCATGATGGAGCAATACTGTACCTGGTACTCTCTAACAGGGTCAGTATTGCAGTCATTAAGGTGGAAGGTCACCTGGGGACCAGTGATCACCGTACAGTGTGGTTCAATATATGAATAGCTGTGGAATCTAATCACATGAGGGTGAGGGTCCTGGACTTCAGGAGGGCAGATTTTATATAGATGGGATGACTTAGTGGGTGGGGTGGTGACCAGGATGGAGTGGAGGAATTGAGGACAGTGGGTGAAGCTAAAAGGGGGCGCAGTGAAGGCAACAAACCTCTGCATTAAGTAAATGAGCAAAATCAAGAGGAAAGAGAGACCACTATGTTTTTTGAAACAGGTGGCTAAAAAGGGTCCAGTAGCATTTTATAGCTTTTGCTTGTATACTTGGCATTTGCCATTGGAATTGCCATTGTTATTTTTCTGGACAAACTATGATGGAATAAATGTAAGTAACTATCTGCAATTTGTCCAGTGATTTCTTCCCAAGTGCTGCATTTCTTGGACTGAGTAGTTGGCTAAAAAGGTAAAGGTTAAAATGGTAGCATTCAGAAGGTATAAGGAGATGAAGAGTGAGGAAGATAGGGAGGTGCATCAGGGGAAGCAGGTAAAGCAGTAAGGAGTACGAAAGCATAATCTGAAGAAAGAATAGCCCAAGCGGTAATGAAAAAGGACAAGACATTTTTATGGCTACATAGAAGAGCCATGCGATGTATTGCTATTACATAGTAGAGAGAGAGGACTTTGGAAGCACGTGACCAGATATCTGTTCTATGTCTTTCTACAGTGGACTTAAAGCACATGTGGTCCTCTTTATCTACTACAGTGCTGTCCCCCCCCCATGTTTTGCTTTCCTACTCCGTGCTCACTTCTGGGCTTGGAGCTAGGTGGTGCCTCTAACCCAGAAATGCTTCCCTGGTGTCTAGCTCTGCTCCCTCACACTCGCTGATTGCCAACCTCATGTTTCTGTAATGTTTCCCTGGTCTCTAGTGGCACCTTCACCCTCCAATTGAAGTCTCCATGTTTCCATAATGTTCCCTGGTGTCTAGTGGCACCCCCAACCTCTGATCACTGTCCCTGTGTTTCCATAATACTTCCCTGGTGTCTAGTGCCCCCTCATCCTGCAGTGGCTGTCCCCATGTTTCAGTGATGCTCCCTGGTGTCTAGTGGCACCCCCATCCTCCACTTACCACCCCCGAGTTTCCATAATGTCCCCATGTGTCTAGTGACACCCCTACCCTCCGATCGTTGTCCCAGTATTTCCATAATATTCTGTGATGTTTAGTGGCACCCATCACCTTCCAATCACCATTCCCATATCACTGTTGAAAATGGGACCTGTATGAAGCAAACTGCCCTTCGATGTTTTTTTCTTTAAACCTGTAAAAAGGAAAACAGCCCCTCACTGATCTCACCCTTCACCCCAACCTCCCACTCAGAAGTCACCACCCCACACACACTCACACCCCCAACACACCCTTGCTCACCTGAATGCATCCTAGGGTGAAGATACACTCTCTGATCGAAGATGCATCTTACTGCTAGAACTGGTGACTGCAATATGAGAAACTAAGTTAAGTATGGTTCAATGTATTTCAATGGGGTTTTGAACTTTAAGGCATAACTTTGTCATATTGAGATATTTTCACCCCCATTTTTCCTTTTTTTTTTTTATTTTCTATTTTTACCTCCTACTCAGCCCCCTTGGCTCTGGACTTCATCCGGAGCACATGGAGTCATCCCTCTACAGCACACACCCTACCTGGCCATCCTCCATCACCCAAACAGTCTCAGTTATACCTCCCCAGGGCAGGGATGGGGTGGGCCCCAACACCCCGACATAGCAGTAATGTTGGTCAGGAAAATGCCGGGTGGGCAGCCATAAATCAAGGGCAAGCTCCTGGTGCTCCATCTCCACTGGAGCTGAGAGGCATTTTCCGGTTTCCTTGGGGAGTGGCTGGTGCCCTGATGTCAAGGTGTATCCGACATCTGTCACAACCCCCAACTCCTATTCTCTCCTCACAATGTCTGCTGTATCTCCAGCCACCACCAGAGATCAGCAAAGCACTGATCAGGACCCTTGTTCCTCCCTGGTAGAGGAGAGCTATCCCCCAGATGCTCAATCCTCTCCCTCCCCTGCCAACCCCCAGCCACCCAGGCTCGCTCCCGAACCCGGGTCACCAGCGTGGCACAAGGTGTGGTGTCCAGCGCCTCAACTCTCAATGCCACTGGGCTAGACTCACCCCAATTTTCAACATAACCTTTTCAGATCCCACCTCATTAACAATGGTAATGGAATTATACAAATTAGGCCAGAAAGGCAATTTTGCAGTCACTTATCAAAATCACTTTTCAGGTGGGATTCCAAAATGTTCACTATCATTGCTCATGTGGTAGGGTCATAAGAAGACTGTGTTGATAATCTGGGATCAAAACAAATAAAAATGACAAAGTTACAAGCGTACATTGAAATTTTTCTATGCTCGCTCATAACTTGAGTAATTTTAAAAATGCTGACCACATATTTTCAACATAGCCATTTTTTTATACCACCTCATGAATTTGACAGCTACCATTTCTTAAATCCTGGCCATAGAAACATACATAGACTTGGATGGCAGATAAGAAAAAATTACTTACCTTAGTAATGTTGTTTCTTCTAATGGAGTCTTGCTATATTATGACATATGCAGTTTGTCCCAACCTTAGAACTGCTCCGGAGGTGAAAGAGTTAAAGTCCATGCCAGGCATGGAACTTAGAGCTCGAGCTCAGTTGAAAATTCTATCTGTTGTTCTTCAAACTTAAACTGTCAGATCTTTACGAGCAAAAACTCACTAAGACTCTGTGTGGAAGCTGTAAACCTACACTAGCCAACTGGCTACTTAAACAAACACAATTTCTTGGTGCCACAAAGAAGACTCAAGTCAGGAGCCCCAAAAAATGACAAACACAACAAAGATCACCCCAAAAAGAGGGGCGAAAAACAAAGTGGGCATCTAAAAAGTGCCAGCGCTGCCCTGCCCACCCACATCCCCAAGAGTAAGGTTCTGAGAGGGGCAGGCAGGGGGGAGGTCATAATATAGCAAGACTCCATTAGAAGAAACATCATTACTAAGGTGAGTAATTTTTTCTTCAAACAACATGAAGTCTTGCTATATTATGACATATGCAGACCTCACAGCAGTACCTCCATGGAGGAGGGCCAGAACCTACTTAGGAAATAGGCTCTGAAGCACAGCTGTGCCAAAAAGAGCATCACTCCTAGCCTGGATGTCCAGGGAGTAATGCTTAGTAAAAGTGTGCACCATTTTCCAGGTAGCTGCTTGACATATCTCTAGGATAGGGATGTCCCTGGCAGCAGCCAGAGACGCAGCTGTATCTCTGGGGGAGTGAGCCCTCAGGCCTGAGGGAGGAACTTTACCCAGTTTCTCATAGCAGAATTGGATACAAGAGACAATCCACCTGGCAATGGATCTTTTAGTGGCAGGTTTCCCTTTGCCAACCTCACCATAAGTGAGGAACAGTTGGAAGGAGTTAAACCTGTGACCTTTGGTACGATCTATGTAGTAGCTAAGGGATCTTTTGACATCTAAACTGTGCAACATCCTCTCACCAGAAGAGGAATGGTCAGTGAAGTACACAGGGAGAGATATAGATTGATTAAGGTGGAAATCTGAGATCACCTTAGGCAAGAACTTTCGGTTAGTCCTGAGGACTACCTCATCTCTGTGAAAGGAGATAAAATCAGGCTCCACTGACAATGCTTGTAACTCACTTATGTGCCTGGCAGAAGTGATGGCTACCAAAAACACAGTTTTCCAAGTCAAGTACTTGAGCTCTGCTGAAGACAAGGGCTCAAAATGAGGTTGCATAAGCTGTGCAATGCAAATATTAAGATCCCAGGCAGGGGAAGGATCCCTGAATGGGGGGGGGGGTTGGTGTGAAGCAACCCTTTGAAAAACTTGGAGAATACAGAATGAGCTGAAAGAGAAGAGGGCTTACCTGCTGACAGGAAAGCAGACATGTCTGCCAAGTGCACTTTAAGGGTAGCTGGTCTCAGCCCTAAAGTATTTAAATGAACCATATAATCCAGGACTGTGGGTAAGTCAGCAGATTCTGGGGAAATATGCTTCCTAGAGTGCCATATGGAAAATCTCTTCCATTTGGAATTATAAGTAGCCCTGGTGGAAGGCTTCCTAGAAGCCTTCAGAATATCCAATACACCTTGGGAAAGGTGTAGGTCAGCAAACTAACTCTTCAAGAGTCAGGCCTTGAGATTGAGAGATTTGATGTTCAGGTACCAAACCCTCCCCTGAGCACAGGATAACAGATTGTGATTCCTGGGAAGACACAGGGGAAGGTAGACTGCTAAGGACATAAGGAGTGGGTACCAGGGCTGTCTGGCCCAGTCTGGAGCAATCAGAATCATCTTGCAGGATTGAGACCTGATTTTGACTAGCACTTTGAACAGAAGAGGGAAGGGTGGAAAGGCATACAGAAACTTCCCTTCTCAACTGAGAAGGAAGGCATCCAGGGGGACTGAGCCCAACACTGGTAGCCTGCAACAAAAAAGAGGAAGTTGGTGATTGTCTGGGGCTGCAAAAAGATCTATCTGGGGTGTGCCCCATCTGGCAAATACCACCTCCAGAACTAGGGGATCCAGAGCCCATTCATGATGGCCTTGGGAAATCCTGCTGAGAGCATCTGCCAGGACATTGTCCTTGCCTGGGAGGTGAACTGCTACAAGGGAGGTGTTCAGGGAGTGAGCCAGAGACCACAACTTCATTGCTTCAGTGCACAAGGCTGTAGACCGAGTGCCCCCTTGCTTGTTGATGTACCACATTGTGGTGGTATTGTCTGTTCTGACTTGAATAACCTTGTTCTGAACAGATTTGGAAAAAGCTTCAAGTGCTAGAAAAACTGCTCTGAGTTCCAACAGATTGATGTGGAGCAGAGATTCCTGAGTGGACCACAATCCCTGGGTGGTGAGGTCACCCATATGAGCTCCCCACCCCAATAGGGATGCATCTGTAGTAAGGATTAAGGAGTGAGACTGAGGGGTAAAGGGGACCCCCTGTCTCAAATTGCCCTGGTCCTGCCACCACTGAAGGGCCTGGATCAGGGTTCGAGTCACTGGAATTAATTTGGTTAGAGGGTCCTTTCTTTGAGACCAAAAGGCTCTCAAATGGAACTGGATGTCCCTCATCTGAAATCTGGCTCCCTGCACTACTGCTGTCGAAGCAGCCATGTGTCCCAGGAGCTGTAGAAAGTGCCTTGCTGGTCGAGAGACCTGCAGGGTGAAGGAGGAAGCCAGAGAAATCAGGGTACTTGCCCTTTACAGAGGAAGGAAGGCTCTGGCTTCTTTTGTGTTCAGTTCTGCACCTATGAAGGTGAGAAGCTGGACAGGCTCTAGGACTAACTTTGGAAGATTGAGAAGGAAACCTAGAGAAGTTAGCAGTTGCTGAGTTACTTGAAGGTGTAACCTGACTTGGTCTGGGGACTGGCCTACTATGAGCCAGTCATCCAAGTAAGGAAATATGGCAATTTTTTGCCTTCTTAAGTGGGCAACTGCTACTGCCAGGCATTTTGTGAATACCCTTGTGGCAGATGTAAAGCCGAAGGGCATTGCTCTGAACTGGTAATGACCTGAGGGCAGTTCAAATCTGAGGTACTTTCGATGGGAGCTTCTGATGAGAACATGAAAATAGGCATCCTTGAGGTCCAGGGACACTAGCCAGTCCCCTGGCCTTAAAGAGGGTAAAATAATTCCCAGAATCACAATTTTGAATTTTGGTTTTAAAAGGTGCTTGTTTAGATACCCGAGATCCAGGATGGGCCACCATTCTCCTGTCTTTTTTGGGGTAAGGAAGTACCTGAAGTACAACCCTTTGCCTTGGTGTAGGGGTGGAACCCTTTCCACAGCTCTGAGAGCCAGGAGGATAGAGACTTCTGCCTCCAGAGCAAGAGCCTCTGAAGGATTTGCAGGTGGAAAGGATCTGATTCTCATCTTTGGAAATTTTTTGAAGCTGAGAACCAGTCCCTGGCTTACTACTTCCAGGACCCACTTGTCTGAAGTTAGAGACTCCCAGTCCTGGACAAAGTAAGCCAGCCTGCCCCCTACAGGTAGTGGAGAATCGGCCCTGGGCGCCCATCAGGTGCCTGTTTGGCAGGGGCTTTAGGCTGAGGGGTGGAAGCAGGCTTGCCTGCACCCCGACTGCCTCTCCCTCTAAAGAACCCCTTCTGCTCAAAAGCTGAAGAGCAAGCCTGGGCTTAGTAAAAAGGCCTATGAAAAGGCCTACCCTTGCCCCTGGAAGGCTGCCTTTGGGGAGTGACTTGCCTTTCCTTGGCCTGTGCACTCCTATAGATGGTCCTATATTCATCCATTTTCTTCATGTAATTCTCTGTTTGCTCCCCAAACAGAGAGTTGCCCACAACAGGGAAATCCATGGCTTTAGTCTGGGTATCCTATGACAGGCTAGTACATCTGAGCCAAGCCATTCTATGGAGAGCCACAGATGTAGCCATGACTCTGGATGACACATCATTAGAGTCCACTGCAGCCTGGAATTGCACCTTGGATGCCTCAATACTATCAGCGGCCACCTGCTCTAGCTCTTTTGCCAGCTGGCCAGGAAACTGCTTTGCTAGAGCTAAAACAGTATCCCATCTGGATTTTTGATATCTAGCAACATAAGCCATATAATTAGCCTGTCTGAGTCCTAAGAAAGCTGCCATGTACTGTTTCTTTGCCATGGCATCTATCTTTCTGGAGTCCTTGTCAGGGGGGGTGAGAGGCTAAGGGAACATTTGCCTTGTCACAGGCTGCAGCCTGCACCACCCCCACATGGCTGCATTGTTGTGTAAGGAACTCCGTATCAGAGCCTGATAATGCATACCTTTTGTCCATTCTTTTATCAACAGGAGGTATGGTGCGAGGAGCTTTTACAATCTTTACTGTCTGTTTCCAAAAAGATTTATGCAGAGGAATAGACAGTCTCCTAGACTCTGGGATATCCATCATTTCTACAAAATTAGGCTCCTCCTGATCATCCACAGCTTCCTCCATAGGGAGCTGGAGGGTTTCAGCCACTTTTTTTTTATAAAACATGAAATGAGAAGGGACTCAGAAAGTCTAGGGGGAGACACTCCTGAAGGTCTGTCTGGAGAGATGTCCGGTTCAATGGGCACATCCAGACTTTCAAAACCACATTCACTCTCCTCATACTCCTCTTCCCCCTTCTCTGGTTCATAAAATTCCTCTAAATAATACTCTTGAACTGGAGGAACCGACCGAACTGAGCGCTTACCTGATGATGCCGGTTAGGTCGGAACCGGGGAGAGTGACTGAACAATTTTATTGCTTTAGCTATTTCTTCAGCGGTTGAAGAGGGAAGTTTTGACTCCACACCAGCTGATTTTCTAGATTTCTTTGTTGGAACTGACTCCTCAGAGTCGGCTCTCCTTTTGCCCGAGGAAGTATCGCCCTGGTCAGAGGGCACTCCCTCCGGTACGGTTTCAACCGAACCGGGCTGGCCATCCGGGTCAGCGGACTTTTTGGCCTCCCGTTCCCTGAGTCTACCAACTCTGTTATCCAGGGTAGCTGCAGGAAAACCCTTGCAAATCTGGCAGTCTGAATTGAGGTGGTCAAACCCCAGACAATAAACACATGTGGTGTCGGGGTCAGCCTTGGCAAAGGCTTCCCCACATACAACACAGTGCTGAACCAGTGGGCCCGGTTTTCTTTTGGTTTCTCAGACATAGTGCAGCCTAACCAAAAACTTGCCACGTTTCACGGCAATCTGCAATAAGACTCTTATCGGTTCCCAACCGTAGTCACGGGTCGTGGAAACGTATTAAACCCGTTTTTTTTTTTAGAACCGATAAGAACCGGGAACTGCACTTCTAAAAGACTGTAATGTAATACAAGTAACTTGATCAGTTCAAACCGAACCGATGAAAGTGTTTACAAGTTCCACACAGAAAATAAATGTAAAACCTATCTAGTACTTACAATACCACAGATAGAGCTTGAACTGACCGGTTACGGTTTAATTTCAGTTCAAACGAAAACTTTATACTTTTAACCGACAAAATGAACCGAGCAGAAGGAGGAATCTCCGGAGCCGACTGTTCAGTGAGATGAGTAAAGAATCTGACAGTTTAAGTTTGAAGAACAACAGATAGAATTTTCAACTGAGCTCGAGTTTCTAAGTTCCATGCCTGGCATGGACTTTAACTCTTTCACTCCGGAGCAGTTCTAAGGTTGGGACAAACTGCATATGTCATAATATAGCAAGACTTCATGTTGTTTGAAGGACCACTTTGCCCACCCAGTCTGCCCTTTTCCCTACCTATTGGATAAGCTGCAAATCCTAGTTAATCAACAGCCTACTTCCTCCTACCCCTCTATTTATTTATTTTATTTTATTTAAACAGCAGTTTGGAAAACCTTTGAGCCATAGGCTCATTTACAAAGGTACCTTGTCACAGTAAGACAAACCAAAATATAGCCTTATGTCTGTCCCATGCATTCATGAATTCTTCCACTATTTTTGACCCCATGACCCCCCCTCAGGAAGGCCATTCCATGCATCCACCACTCTCTCCATGAAAAAAATACTTCTCACATTGCCCTCAGCTGCCCCCCATCCTTCAAATTTCAAAATTCAAACTTCAAATTTATGGTCAAAATATGTTTTTGCATCTGTGATGCAAAATCAAGTTTTGGTGGTGCACAATCACATTTTGGTGGGGATTTGAACACTTTCACCTATGTGGTTAATGAGGTGGGGTAATAAGAAGCCTGTGCTGCAAATTCAGCATTTTGCAACCATATTGACTCTGACCAGAGTTTGTTTAGGTATATGAATGAAACAAGGAAGACCAGTGGAAGGATTGTAAGATTAAAAAGGGAAATGGGGCCTGTACAGAGGGGCACCATGAAAAGGCAGACATCCTGAAAAAAATACTTTTGTTCAGTGTTTACAGAGGAAGGAGAAGGGGCCACAAAATAGTAACAGGAGCTTTGGAGGGAAGGAGGTGGACACTAGTCCTTTTTTGGAGGAGAGAGTCCTGAAGGGACTCGCTAATCTGAAAGTGGACAAAGCAATAGGGCCAGATGGACTGCAATCAAGGGTAATGAGGGAGCTCATGGGGGTGCTGGCTAGACCTCTGACAGTCCTATTTAACAGATTACTAGAAACAGGAGTGGTTCTGGGTTACTGGAGGAGGTTGTATGTAGTCCCAGTTTACAACAGTGGTAGCAGAGAGGAGGTTGGCAGTTATAGGTCAGTCAGCCTGATATCAGTAGTGGGAAAGTAAGTGGAATCACTGCTGGAGGAAAGGACTTGAGAATACAGCATCTTAAGTTTAATGGGTTATAAGACCCAGAACAGCATGGATTCATTGGGGGGGGGGGGTGATGTCAAACCAATCTGTTAGATTTCTTTGACTGAATGACCAGGAAATTAGATTGCAGTAGGGAGATAGATGTGGCCTACCTAGATTTCAGTAAGGCTTTTGACATCGTTCCACATAGGAGACTAGTAAGCAAACTGGGTAGATTAGGAGTGGATACAAAGGTGGTAATCTGTGTAGGAAATTGGTTAGAGAATGGATGACAGAGGGTGATGTTAAATTGAGTTCTCTCTGAGGAAGGGAGGGTGTCTGGCAATGTGCCTCGGGGTCAGTGTTGAGATGGGTCCTCTTTAATGTCTTTATAAATGACATAGCAGAGGAGTTGGAAGGGAAGCTCTGCCTCTTTGTGGAGGGCACCAAAACCTGCAATGGGGTAGACTCTCCTGGGGGAAGGGGGTGAAAAAGATAAGCAGAGATCTGAGAAAACTCAAGGAGTGGTCAAGAGTATGGCAGTGGGTGCTAATGCAAAAGTGCAAAATAATGCACTGAGAGCATAGAAACCCAGGGGCAGAGTACACAGTCGGTGGAGTGGTATTGACTACCACTAAACTGGAAAGAAACCTGGGGGAATGATATCTGAAGACCTTAAGATTTTTTAAAATTTATTTATGAGATGCAGACTTGCGAAATAGATTATTTATTGTCACAAGAGCAATGCAACCTCATGAGTTGTACAAGCTACAAGTTATATGCTTGAGGTTAAAGTGCTCAAGGGAAGAGAAGATAAGTCATTTATTCTACAAGGTCCTTATCACATATTTCATTTATTCAATAGGTAAGGCCATTTTTTTTTATTCATACAACACTGTCAAATAAATATTTGAATTTGTGATTTTTATTGCTGTGTCAGTGCTCCACTGTGAGCAGTCATTAAGGACACATCAGGATGACGCATCAATCAAAGTGCATGGCTGTTAATTGGTTGAAGATGCAGCTTTTCAGAAAATTTAAATAAAAATGGTGGCACCATTTAGTAAATGGCTAACTGAGGCACTCTTGCAAGTGAGAACTGCTTTTTGACTGTGCTTTCAGGAAGTTACAACAGTTACTTATGGGGCTGGAATTTCAAAAGGGTTGCACCATATGCAATAGGGTTGCACCTGCGCAAGTCCAAAATTGCTCCATTCTGCCATATTCAGCAGGAGGCAGCTGTGCCCCCCAAGTCATGCTGAGCAACAGCACAATGCTAATGAAGTCATGCTCAACCAGAGGGGGAGGAACCATGCATAAACTGCACAGCCCGATATTCAGCTGGGTTGTGCAGAGTTGTGCAGGTGCAACCCCCAACCTGCGCCTGCACAACTTTGAGCATAAAAAAAAAAAAAAAAAAAGTAAGTCGAGGGCCACCCACAGATGAGCTGCTGCATTGCAGGGTGCAACACAGCAGCTGCCACCAGTGGGTGGCCCTCTACCTACTTCCTGTGCCCTGCAGCCCAATTGTGGGCATAACTGTGAAAT
Organism: Neoceratodus forsteri; assembly: GCA_016271365.2. Classification (NCBI taxonomy): domain Eukaryota; kingdom Metazoa; phylum Chordata; order Ceratodontiformes; family Ceratodontidae; genus Neoceratodus; species Neoceratodus forsteri. Next base: position 1,254,028,374 of record CM028130.1, read on the forward strand.
CTCCCTCCCTCTGCCTGGCCCAATGCGGGCATAAATGTAGAAGCCCCGACTGGCCTGATCACGGGCAAAACCATAGTAACCCCCTCCCTACTAGCCCGATCGCTGGCAGAACAGAAGTCCACAAGCCAAGAACAATATCCCTGGTGGTCCAGTGGACTCGCGAAGCCTGATCGCGGGCATTAGAGTCCACCCCCAAGGTCCAAGTAGCCTGGTGATCTAGGCCCCCACCCTACCCATCCACAGAGCCCCACCACCCCGCTCCCCCATCAGCCAGCGGGTGGCAGCACCTCACCCTCCTGCCGCCGCCGACCGACTGCTTGTAGGGCAGCATGCCCATTGGTTCAGAGCAAGACAATGGGCATGCAGCCTCATACTGTACAAGGCAGTCCAGATATGAATGAATGAATTATTTGTGTAGTTTCCATACTGTATAAAGAAGTCCAGATATGTGAATGAATGAATTCATTCGCATATCTGAACTGCTCTTTATTAGTATGGCTGTACTTTCCATTGGCTTGCTCTGAATTCAATGGGCATGTGCAGCCTACCAGCAGTCAGTCGGGCAGGTGGGTGGGTGCTGCCACCCACCGCTGATGAGGGAGCGGCGGTAGGGCTCCGCGGTGGGTGGGGCCTACCAGATCACCAGGCCACTGGACCTTGGGGAATGGACTCTAATGCCCGCGACGGGCTTCTCGCGTCCACTGGACCACCAGGGATATTGTTCTCGGGGTTGAACTCTGTTCTGCCCGCGATCGGGTTAGTGGGGAGAGAGGGTTACCTACGGTTTTGCCTGGCGACCGGCCAGTTGGGGAGGGATTTCTTACAGTTACGCCCACGATCGGGCTGCAGGGGGAGTCGAACCCTGATGGCTGCTGCCTGGCAGGGCGCCAGGCACAAGTCATCGGGTGTTGGTGCACATGCATGTTAATGGCCTGCAAATGGGGCCATAAGTAGATGCAAATGGTCCCCCCTGCACCTTGCATGAATTATGGCCCCATTTGCATGTCACCTTTTGAATATCAGAAATTTGCGCATGGCGCAATGGAACTTGCGCCACCGCATCTTGAATGCTCCACTCTGACCACTTGCAGTAGCGCAAGTTCCACTGTGGCATGCACAGTGGCTATGGCTGAGGGGTGATATTCAAAGGAGTTGCTCAATAGCGCAACTCCGTTGAATATCGCCCCGGCCACACCCCAGCACAACTATTTTGAGCAGCACAAGGGCTTGCACCACAGAATGGCGCAGTTTGAATATCCAGCCCATGGTGTTTTAATTTGTTTATACTAGTATGGCTGCAGGTCATGGTTACACACCATGTTTATGGACGATATACTGAGCTGACAGAGTGAGTAGGAGTGGGAGCAGTCTGAACATCAGGTAAGAAAGCTGCAGGGAGAGTGAGAACAACATAGTAGTTTGTGTTTATTAAAAGAAAAATGGTTTTGTTTATGTAATGTGAGGCTGTAAGAAAGTATGGGGAGAAAAGGAATTAGGAGAGAGCAGGAGCCAGCTGAGCAAGATCAGCCTGGCAAGCAGAAGCAGTATCAGCATTGGATAAGAAAGAGTTTCAATAAACGTGTAAATAGTACAGCAGTTCGCAATTGCTGTTTTTTTTTTATATTTAGAAAGGAACTGTTAGTAAATGTGCTGTGAGGTTTCAGTTAGTACTGTTGGGATGGTATGTGAATGAGCTGGGAGTGAGTGGAGCTGGACCAACCTGGTGTTGCAGTGCATCATTTTTATAATATGTAAACAAAAATTGTTTCAGTGCTATACTGAACATGATAGTGTTCCTTTGCTGTAGTTAGGTATAATATGTTTAATAAGGGATGAACGTGGCGGTTACGGACAAGGGTGGGTAGTTTAATAAAGTGAAAGTAAATGTACTAGGAAGTAGATAGCAGGTCCAGGGTGGGGGTGGGGGATGTAGCTACTATGTACATGAATGCAGCATGACATAGCTACTATATACAGTACATAAATCCTGATTACATAGCTACTGTATACATAAACTAAACTATTTGCATATACACTAACTTAAATATCAGGAATTATAAACTGGGCAAAGGATTTCAAGCAATCTGATAGGTTGTTAGCCATGCGTTAGAAGTGTCTAACGCATGGCTAAATCTAGAAACCCCATTTAGAATATACAGACCGATTTTATAAGCACAATAAGCAACTCCGGGGATGTACATTAGACACTTCTAACACACAACTCGGGGACTGGATACACTTGGCCTGCAGCCTCATACATCACTATAGAATTCATACTAGTAGGAAAAAAGATACAGAGAAGGCCAGAATCCATATGTGTGCATTCCTGCATAATGGGTTATACCCATCCTTGTAGGCTAATAAAATGAGTCTACTTCCACAATCTCTCTAGGGAGTGTGTTCCATATGGGAAGAATTCTTTGAGTAAAAAAAAAAAAAACACTCCTAAAGTTACTCCTAGGGCAGGATAACATTAGCTGATATGTATGACTTCTTAGGGAAATCTGCCTTATGATAAAAGTTAGGCCAAGTTCCTCCCTCAATACAGGATCTTTTATAAGTTTGAACATTAACATATCACCTCTAGTTCTCTCAAGTTCCAAGGGGATAAGGTTAAGCTACTCAATTTTTGTTCATATTTCTTATTCTGGAGTCCATCTATCATTCTAGTTACTCCCCACTATACCCCTTCTAGTTTAATCAGAATCTTTATGGAAGGAAGGGTTCCATAAAGGTGAACAATGATCTAAATGAGGTCAGACATATGCTTGCTAAAATGATAAAATACGAGCCCTATTCCTAGAGGAGAATGCTCTTTTTATACACCCAATAATCCTATTTTCCCTCAAGGATATTTCTGTGCAGAGCTTACTAAATCTAAGATCATTAGTAACCAAGATGCCCAAATCATTTTCACAATCAGATGTTTTAAAACCAAACCATTCAGAGTATATGAACTGTTATTATTCCCAAAACCCAAATGCATAATCATGCATTTAACAGCATTGAACTCCATGCCATTGGTTGCAGCCCAGTTTTCAAGGAGAGAAAGGTCCCTTTTAAATGAGGTAATGCCATGTTCAGTACTAACATCTGCCACAATTTTAGTCTCATCAGCAAACTTTATAACATAGTTGTGTAAATTTGTATTTCAATCTGAAATAAACCGAGAAAGAAGTGTTGGCCCCAAGACGGAACCTTGGGGAACACCACTGGTCACATTTACATGATCTGAAGTGAAACCCTGGATTCTAACTACTTGGGTTCTGTTCCTTAACCAAGCATTTGTCCATTTAATAAAAGAGTTACTAATTTGCATCCTGTTCATTTTGTTAACCAATGTCCGGTGTGGAATCTTGTCAAAAGCCTTAAACAAGTCAAGATAGATAACAGCCACATGTTTTTTATCCTCAACAAATTCACTTTCTTTCATAGAAAATAAGATTCACTGTTAAGCAAGACCTATTGTACTTAACCCTTGCAGGGCCGCGGACTGATATCAGTCCAAAATTCCTATACGTTATAATTCTGTTGGCAGCTTAAGGGTTAAACCCATATATGGTATTGTTGGTAATGTTGTTAGTGAGAATTTCTTTATCTAATCTTTCCTTGACAATTGATTCCATTGTTTTCCCCAATATGCTTGTGAGGCTAATAGGTCTGTAATTAGTAGGACTATCGTACTAATTGCCAGCAGATTTAGGCCTTACGTTCTATCGAGTCTGCGCAAACATGAGATCCCTAGTTGGGTGCCGAGGCCCCCCCTTGTGTTTCAGTAACCCCTATCTTCCATCCCAACCCCCCTGGGCCAAGCCATCAACTGATACATCCACTTTCTGTGTCTGTCCCACCCTCTCTAGAAGCCCTCCACTGTAGATCTCTGAACCAGCTCGCCAGGCAGTGCATTCCAAGGGTCCACCACCTTCTCAGTGAAAAACCTCCTCCTCCTCTTTCCCCCCTCACCCTTCCACCTTCCAACTTCAAACCATGCTCTCTGGTGATACATCCCCGCTTTAGTCTAAAGATCCCCTCCATGTTTACCCTATTTATTCCCTTGAGGTACTTGAAGACCTCAGTCATGTTCCCACGTCTCTCCTCTCCTACCCTCCAATGAAAACAGGCAAAGCTCCTCAAGTCTGTCTTCATATGCCAAATACCCTAGTCCTCGTATCATCTTAGTTGCCCTCCTCTGTACCCTCTCCAGGAGCTGTATGACCCTCTTCAAGTGTGGTCTCCAGTACTGTACACAGTACTCAAGGTGTGGTCTAACCAGTCCATTGTACAGCAGCAGAATCACTTCCCTGCTCCTAGAGGTGATTCCCCTTATGATGCATCCCAACATCCTGTTTGCTTTGCACCACTCTCCTGCACTGCTCAGTTATTCATGCATCCACCATGACCCTGGGTCTTTTTCCCCTACTGAGGGCCTCCAGCGCCTCCCTCCCAGTGTGTACCTGTGTTTAGGATTTCCCACCAAGATGCAACACTTGCACTTGGTGATATTGACATTTAATTTTCATGTGTGAGCCCAGCTTCCAGGGTGTCCAGGACCCCTTGCAGGGCCAACTTCCCCTCTTCCCCCTCAACTACTGCTCCCATATTGGAGTCATCAGTGAAGAGACTCATTTCACACCCTATACCCTCCCTGATGTCCGATATGTATGCATTAAAGAGGATTGGACCCAGGACCGAGCCCTGCTGTACCCCACTACTGACCTCTCTAGGGTTCAAGAGCTCCCCACCGACCACTTTTCTCTGGGTGTGTCCAGCCAGCCAGTTTTCAATCCATCTGACCATCAAAGGGCCTACTCCCAACCCCATCACTTTCTCCACCAGACCATTGTGGGAGACAGAGTCAAACGCCTTGCAGAAGTCCAAGAATAATACATCAACAGGCTTTCCCCTGTCCAGTTCTGATGTTACCCATTCATAGAACTCCACAAGAGTGGTTTGACATGATCTACCTGGCACAAGCCCATGTTGCCGACTATCCAGACCTTCCACCTCCTCCAAGTACACCCCCAATCGTTCCTTTAGTACACTCTCCATTAATTTTCCCACCACTGAGGTCAAACTGATGGGTCTATAGTTACTTGGTACTTCCCTCGACCCCTCTTTATGGATTGGCACCACATGTGCCTCTTGCCAATGCCTAGGTACCCTCCCTGTCTCAAGCGACCTGTTGAAGAGCTCCACCAGGGGTGCAGCCAGTATGTCCGTCAATTCCCATAGTACTCTCGGATGAATGCCATCCAGCCTAGGAGATTTATCTTACTTCAGGGCCTTAAGGGCTAACCACACCCTTTCGGTGGAGATAACATCATCCATCCCCTCCACCTTACTGGCCTTTTTATCCTTATCCTGATGCGACACCCCTGGGGTACTTCTCCCTCCCTTTTGCTCCATTTCTGTTGCTCCCCTGATCCCACTTACTGCCGCTTCTATCCCCATCATGCCTTGCTTTGTAGATAACCCATCCCCCCCAGTGAACTCAGAGGTGAAGTACTCTAATACCTCTGCCTGGTCCCTCGCCTCTTCCACCCACCCTCCTTCTGATCTCAATCCGCTGAGATGGCCCTTATTTTTTCTCCTCTCCCCAATGTACTGGAAGAACCTCTTTTCCCCTCCATGTATCACCTGTGCCAGCCGCTGCGCTTTACTGAACTTTGCTTCCCTCACCAGCCGGGTGACTTTTCTAGATGCAAGATGGTACATTTCCTTATCCCTATCCCCTCTTGTTGTTTTATGTTTTTTGTAGGCTGCCTTCTTTTCTCTGACTGCTACCTGAATCTCACTGGACCACCAGCATGGTTTATGTGACCTTGCTCCCTAACGTTTCACCTTAGCGCAGGTCCTGACTGCCTCATGAAGTCCCCGTTTTATGACCTCCCATATCTTTTCCACATTTGTCATTGATGTAATCCCCTTCAAGTGATCCTTGAGAATATTTTTCATGCCCACAAAGTCTGCCCCTCTGAAGTCCACTGCCAGTGTCCTAGATCTCCCCCCCCCCATGCTTATTTGAAACCAGACAGTATTGTGGTCGATCCCAGTCAGGGGATCCTCTACAACCAGGTCCTTTAACAGATCCCCATCTGCCAGAACCATGCCCAGGACATGACTCTCCCTTGTGGGCTCCATCACATGCTGTGCTAAGAACACATCCTGGAAGCCATCCAGCAGCCTCTGCTCCTTGGCCACCTTAGAGGACATGGTTCCCCAGTTTATACCTCTCATATTAAGGTCCCCCATCAACACCACTCCTTCCCCTTTTGGTCCACACTGGGCAATGATGTTGTCCAGCAAACCATCCCCCAGAACATCACCCATTCCGGGGGCCTATATACTACACCCAGCTTGACCTTACCTCCTGCTGGAGTTCATAAGGTGACTCATAAGACCTCCATGTTTCCCCCTGCCTCTTCTACCCTAGCAATTTCTATGTCATCTCTAATGAACATAGCCACTCCACCCCCTCTGCCCTCCCTTCTGTCCTTCCTAAGCATAGTGTACCACCGCACATTTAGGTCCTAGTCCTGGTTTTTGTTGGCCCACGTTTCCGTGACCGCCATGATTCCCCTTCTTAAATATAGTAACTACATGGGCCAAACACCAGTCACTTGTGACCTTGGTAGTACAGAGCGATAAATTAAATAAGCAAAACAAGGGCTCAATTAACCAAGAGTCCATTTCTTTCAAGATCCTAGGATGGAGTAAGTCAGGACAAGGAGGTTGCGAGTTCCAATCCTCTTAAGTTTGGAAGAAATTTCTTCCCTGGTGATTTCAAGTAAGCGTTCTTTATCATCCCTATTATTTGAGATAACACTACCATTAGTCTATTTCCCATAAACTGAAGAAAAATTGTTAAACAGCTGAGCCATAGCCTCAGGTTCTGTAATAACAGTGTCATTCAGTTTTAGTGGACTAATTAAGGCAGACTTATTTTGTTTCTTATTAACATAAGCGTAACATGATTTGCCACCATCCTATATATGGGCCAGTTTAAATTCCAGTTTAAGTTTTCATTAGTAATAATTTTCTGCAGGTTCTAAGTGATTCTCTATATTTAAATTTATTGTATTCATTGCTGTCCCTTTTAACTGCCGTATAGGACCTTTTTTTTGGCTCGGGTCGCATTTTTAACTCTTTTAGTTTACCACAAAGAGGTTTGCCCCTTTTATTATATAATTTTCTATTGGGAATGTATTTGTCACAGAGTTCCATTATTTTACTTTTGATTTCCTGCCATAAATTCTCAACATTGGTAGAGTCCCCATTCCAGTCCCACAGTTGTAATTTGCTCCAAATCTTGTTAAAATCTGCTTTTTTAAAACCCTTATCTATTGTAATGCCCTCCCTCCTAACACAGTTAGTATTGATGTAGAAGGTGACAATACTGTGATCACAATTAAGGAGTGATTCAAGGATCCTGACATCACTAACCATATCTGGACAGTCAGTGATGGCAAGATCCAAATATTTTTGCCTCGAGGGGGGAAGTTAACTAGCTTGTGTAAACCATTTGTAATACACATATTTAATAGTGCATGTTCCTGAGCTGAGGGAGTGGATAATTCCACCCAATTTATCCCAGGCATGTCACCTAATAGTAAGATCTCTTTGTAATTAAGTTTCCCCTTAATGTTATTCAGTATTTTCTGGTGATCCGTCATACAAGTATCTGGAGGTCGGTAGCAGACGCCCAACTTTAGAGCATTACAATTCTGCCTCTTGACCTTTGCCCAGATTATTTTGCTACCATCATTTATTCATCATTCTCCAACTGTGTAAAATTAATATCGTCTTTCATATATATTGCAACACCCCCGCCCTGTTTATTACTTCGGTCTTTATGAATTAGGTTGTAACCAGGGATGCTTTTATTCCAGTTGGAGGAGGTGCCCCACCAAGTCACGGTAATGGCTGCTATATCAATGGATTGTTTTATTAAAAATAACTGGAGTTCATCCTTCTTAACTGAATGATGACTGCATGCATTATCCAAAAGGATATTTAAATGAGCTCTGTGTTTAAACTCTTTTCCTGCAAGCCTCTTCCTGCTACAGTTAACTCCCTGTTGTGCCCCTGAATATTATTTTTTTTTTGTTCCTGACATCTATCATTAATAGCAGTAAAGAAAATGTTCCCTAGCAGTTTAGCTCCTTTCCTGCTTAGGTGAAGGCCATTAAAACTGTAAATGAGTGGTCAGTCTCAAACAACTCCCATGTTCTTAAACCCTCAATGTTGTTTTTCAAGCTCCATCTATGCAACCAATTATTATAGTTTAAAATTTTCTTTGTCTGATACCAGGCTGCTTTTGGTACCAGCAGTATCTCAGATAAAATGATATTTGCATTTAACCCTTCTAAGGTATCTACTGCACCAATCATATTTTTAATGATACTATCCAGTTTGGCTTTGTTCATATTGTTAATTCCAGCATGAAGTACAACAGTTTTGGGACTTTTCACATGTTGTAATATTCCTAGTAGCATTTCAGTTATGTCTGTAATAATAATTATAATAAAATGTATTTCTATAGTGCAATTCAAACATACATCAAAGCACTGTACAAATAATAAAAACACAATAAACATTAAATGCTAAAAACCCGTAAAATATCATAATATAACTTCAACATTCCTCGTAAGCACAGCTAAAGAAGTGTGTTTTTAAAGCAGTCTTAAAGCTCTCCATGGTCAGGAACTCTCTAGAGAATTCCACAGGGTTGAGGCTGTAGACATAAATGCTCTTGCACCTGAAGTTTTCAGTCGGACCCTGGGAACCTCTAGCAATCCCTTGTCGGCTGAACGAAGGGGTCAAAGTGGGTGGTAAGGAACCAGGAACTCTTGCAGGTAACCAAGACCCAGTCTGTGCAGGGCCTTATAGGTCTGTAAACTGACCTTGAAGGTGATTCACCACTGGACAGACAGCCAGTGCAGTTCGCACAGCACAGGGGTGATAGGACTAATCCAAGAAACCCCAGTTAGTAACCTGGCTGCAGTATTCTGCACCAGCTGCAAGCAGTGAATATCAACCCCTGGAAGCCCTAGGTATAGGGAGTTGCAGTAATCAAGGCAGGAGGTCACAAAGGCGTGGATCAATATTGGAAGGTCATGGGGCAGAATAAGGTGCTTAATCCGGGTAATATTCCTCAGATGTAAAAAAGAGAACTTGACTACAGCAGACACCTGCGAATGAAGTGTCAGCTCTTTGTCAAATATAATGCCCAGATTCTGCACCTGAACAGATGACACGAGCTGGTGACCCTGAGCAAAAGCCCAGAGTCAAGCCATGCTCCCATCCTTTCTATCCCGTGATCTGTATCCACCACCAACATCTCAGTCTTATCAGGGTTCAACTTTAGCCAGCTGGCCCTCATCCAGTCCTGGAGCTCTACAAGGCAGTTATTAAATACAGAGACCTCACTATCCTGGTCGGGGGCAAAAGACAGATAGAGCTGGGTATCATCTGCATAACAATGAAACTGCAGTCCATACTGACTTACAATGTCTCCCAATGGTAGCAAATACACTACGAACAACATAGGGAACAGCACAGAGCCTTGAGGAACCCCACATGGCAGTAAGAAAGGAGCAGAGAAATAAATCCCTGATATCACTCTCTGAGTTCTGCCAGTGAGGAAAGATCTATACCAACTGAGGATTGTACCTGACAGGCCACAGATGTCTCTCAGGCACTCAATCAGCCCTGAATGGTCCATGGTGTCAAAGGCTGAGGAGAGATCAAGAAGGGCCAAGACTGAGTGACACTTCTGATTTCTAGCAATCAGGAGATCATTGAGCACCTGAACCAGAGTGGTCTCTGTACTGTGCCTTTTCCAAAAACCAGACTGGAGGTAATCATAGATGTCATGGATGGTCAGATGGTCATCCAATTGAAGGGCAACTACTTTCTCTATCAACTTCCCAACAAAGGGAAGGTTAGAGATTGGTCTGCAGTTAGAAGGGCAGTTTGGATCAAGAGAAGCATTTTAAGGAGCTGTGTAACTACTGCCTCCTTTAGGGAGTCCAAAAACTCACCTAACTCTAAAGAGCACCAAACTATCTCTGCAATAGCATGGCTGATAACATCTACACACCCCAAAATGAGGCATGTAGGACCCAGATCAAGACTACAGCAAGTAGGCCACACACTTTGGACAATCTGCATAACATTATGGATTGCCGGACAGTCAGAGTGATCCCAGGAAGACCGGGTTGTAGTGACCCCATACCGATCACCGCAGACCCCTGTAGAGCATGCCAAATGGATCTCAGCCCTGATGTCAGCCACATTATTGGCAGAGAACTGAGCAAATTCATCACACGTATCTTGTGAAAATGCTCTCCAGACCTGAAGACAGGCTGGATTGTACAGTCTGTCCACAGCCTGGAAGAGCTGAGCTGGTCTATTTTAAGCCACAGCAATCTCTCTGGACAGAAACTCTGCCTTCTTATGGGAGATCATTGATAGACACAATAATGTTCCATCAATCTAAGGCAGTTGGCATCCAGGGTGGATCTCCACCAGTACCACACTAGCCTTTGCCCCACATGCCTCAACTCCCTCAAGGCCCCATCGAACCAAGGGGACCATGGGTGGAGAGTGAGGGGATGAACACAGATGGGAGCGATGGAATCCAGGGCATCCACCACTGCCTCATTACAGGCTTGGACTAAGCGCGCCAGACCCTCACTGGCATCCGTACATCCCGATAGATCAAGAACTGCCGAGAGACCAATGGGAGTAACATCCCTCAAAGGGCAGAATCTGACCATCTCCTCAGGAGCAGGCCTATAGGGGGTCCTCAGAAACTGAATCTTACAGTGCAATGGTCAGACCAACTGATTGGTTCCACCACCAAGTCGGTGGCTTCCATTTCCAGGAGGAAAACCAGATCAAGCGAATGACCATGAACATGGGTTACAGAGGCAACAACCTGTGTGAGGCCCAACATATTCATAAGTTGGAGGAAGTCCTGACCAAATTGCAAGAGTTCATCATTGACCCAGGCATTGAAGTCACCCAGCATCATCAACCTGGGTGACTCCAACACCATGTTGGTGATGAAGTTCACTACTTCCTGCAGGAACACACTCTCACCCCCTGGTGGATGGTAAATGAGAACAAACCTGCATCCCACACCTGCAGCCACAGTACACTCAAATGATCTGGAACCTCTGCAAGGCCCAACCCCAACCCTCGCCCCTGTGGTCCAATCTCGAGTGGCATATCACAGAGAAACCAGCTGAAATAGCCTCCTCCAAAATTGGACCGGAATTTCCATCCAGCCAGGTCTCGGTGATACATGCCAGGTCTGCTCCTCCAACAAGATCAGCTACAATAGCGGTCTTGTTCTTTATAGACCTGGCATTACACAACACCACTTGAGAAAGATGAGGTTCTGGAGCCATCCAGGGCTACCAGTCCTACTTACAAGAGCCCTTGGGTATGGGGACCAGATAGGACGGTCCACAATCTGGAACCCATTTTGCCCCAGGGCACCTCCTGGACTTAACTAACCCAATTCAGCCCTGTCAATCACTCTTCCCCCAAGGTTCAGAGCCCATGGCCCTCCTTCTCCTCTTTCTCACCATCCCAAAAGCCCTACACTGCCTGTAAACTGCAGTCAGGAGTGAAGGGTAATTAAAGGGCCAGAGGCTCCAGAGCTCGGAGGAAGACTAGCGCCTAGCCGGGAGAGCCAAATGCCAGTACATACTATTAAAACCAGGGAACCCAAAGCAAATCCACCATATAAAAGAAAACCCATACCCAAATATAAAAAAAAACAATTTTAAGACAAATAATTAAAAAACAAAGCCAGTCCAAGGATTGCAAGAATCAGCAAAAGCAGACACAAGTCAATGGAGGAGTGGGCAGTCACCATGAAAAATGCAGTGAAATGGAGTCAGAAAAGCCAGAAAGCTCACACCAGTCTGGGTACAATAAAAACTTCAAATCCAAGTCTCTCACACAGTTGATAGAGAAGAAGCCAGCAAATAATTTGAATGTTTTTTTAAATGTGAAAAAATAAGGTACTCTCACCACCTTCCACAGATTGCTGCACTAGGAAAGTTGAGCAGGATATCCTCAAAAACACACAGAAAATGAACACCGCAATGGGAGGGGTGGGGCAAGGATGAGATATCCGCAAGTGTATCAAAAATCAGTAAGTCCAAATCCTTGACCAGGCAGGACCAAGCCCAGAGGCCACCGTCTCTGTAGTTCAGACTACCAATTGAGAAAGTTCCAGCCACACAAGCCAGCAAAATAAGGAACGTGTGCCTTTGATTGCCTCACTGGGGAAACAACTGAAAACAAACAAAACAAAACTAAATAACTCAATAAAATAAAATTCTAAGAAATTAACTTAAATGGGTGGATTTAGCATTTAGATTTAACAAACTGCAGATGGCAGACCCAGCATGGTCGCCATCTTGCCTAATAAGAATCAGTTAGAATAGTGGGTCTATTAGTAACCCCGCCACAACTACAACAAGTGACACTGTGTTTATTACCCCATGCCAAATATCAATCTGTATATCTCACTATGGAGTCCCCCAAGATGTAAATGTGTTCATATTTATTTAACAATTGGCTACCTTCATCATTTTGAGCTGTAGCCAACCTCCCTCCCCCAGATGGGAGTAGCAGCTCCTCATTATTTACTACCTCACTATTACTAGAAGCTTAGTAAGTGTCAGTGGCATCCATGCAGTGCACGGTTTTTGAGATACTTGCACTTAAATTAACATCCACAGGACTAGTTAAACTAGTATTGTGGATGCAAGTCCTATTTATGGCTACCACAGTACAATGGGCTGTTGAAAGAGCAGCTTGTGATGTACCTGGAGAATCAAGAGTAGTGGAGGTTGTGCAAGAGATTCTGGACTTTGTGTTGTCAGTACTTAAGGACCCATACATATTCTTTAGATTTAGACTCCCAGTTCCTGTAATTTGTTCCCTTAACATATTAGGAGATTCATCAGTTGGTATGCAGTAAAGAGGGTCAAATATATTCAAAAGTGGAAGAACAAACATATCAGCCCGTCTTCCTTTTTTTGACATTCTTTTACTCTGTATTTGGTACCATTTGTAATCATTACCACCCAAACCATCTTCCTCTTTACTTCTTTTTCTAGTTACATTGGACTTAGCTTAAGAACTATTGTTCAGCTGGTCAGCGGTCTCAATTGGAGGTTTAGAGGGTGTATCCCTATGACCGGAGTCGCATACATCAATTTTAGAGGCTCCCTGTTGAGTCAGACTCTTCAGCAATGAATACTATTTGGTACATGTTTGACCCTAGGTGTTCTTGAAGAAGCTCTTACCTCATCCATTTTAGCCTCTTACTGTTAATTCAATTCAGCCTGCTTTACTCTCATCTAATGATGCAATATCCCTGGTCATAGTTTCATTCTCATGACATTTGTGGCACTTAGGAGTTTTTTTTTTTGGGAGGGGGGCATTATAGTATACATATTACAACTGGTGCATTTAATCCCAACCTCCCCCTCTAGGGGTCATAATATGATCAGCCATAAGGAGCAAAGGAATTGTATAGTTTTGCCTGTCGTGTAACCCAGTAATTAGGGTATACACATACCTCCTGATTTGCGTGTGACAGACTCGCACCCCGCTAACACGGAGTGCTCTTTTTGATCTCGAAAGTAAGCATCAGGATCATGTGACCCACAGTTACATAGAAACTGTGAATTTGATGGCAGATAAGGATCCCTTGGCCCACCTAGTCTGCCCATTTCCCTACCTGATGGAAAAGCTGCAGATTCCAGTTAATCAACAGCTTACTTCTTCCTACCACCCACTAGAATTGCCTTATGCCTGTCCCATGCATTCTTGAATTCTCCCACTGTTCCTGACTCCACAACCTCCTCTGGGAGGCTGTTCCATGCATCCATAACCCTCTGTGTGAAAAAAATACTTTCTTACGTTACCTCTGAGCCATCCCCCTCTATCTTCAAATTGTGCCCCCTTTTTCTTGCACATCTTTTCTTCTGAAAGATACTACCCTCTTGTACTTTGTTAATTCCCTTGAGATACTTGAAAGTTTCTATCATGTCCCCCCTTTCCTCAAGGGTATACATATTAAGCTACTTTAGTCTCTCATATGTCTTCTGGTGCAGACCCTGCACCATTTTGGTTGCCTTCCTCTGAACAGCCTCCACTCTGTCTATGTCTTTGCAGAGATGGGGTGTCCAGAATTGCACACAGTACTCCAGATGGGGACTCACTAAGTGTCTGTACAGAAGGATAACAACTTCCTGTTTTCTACTGTTGATACCTCTCCCTATGCATCCCAGTATCCCCCCAGCCCACCTTACTGCCTTCTCACATTGCTTACCCACCTTTAGGTCATCTGAAATAATTACTCCTAGGTCTCTTTCGATTTTTGTTGTTAACAACTCGATCCCCATTGTGTACTCTTCCCCTGGGTTTTTGTTTCCCAGATGCATTACCTTGCACTTCTTTGTATTGAATCTGAGCTGCCATGTATTTGACCATTCCTCCAACCTTGCCAAGTCCCTTTTCATTCTTTCCACCCCACCTTGTGTATCAACCCTGTTGCATATCTTTGTGTCATCTGCAAACAGACATATCTTTCCTTCCAGGTGCTCTCCAATGTCACTTATAAAGACATTAAAGAGGACCAGTCCCAGTACCGAACCCTGCTGTACCCTGTCAGTTACCCTCCTTTCTTCACTGTCTACTCTGTTTACTATTACCCTCTGCGTCCTGTTGTCCAGGCAGTTTTTTATCCAGGCTACCACCATGGGACCCACTCCAAGGCTGGCTAACTTGTATATTAATCTTTTGTGTGAGACTATCAAATGCCTTGCTAAAATCTAGGTAGTCCATATCCACAGCCCCTCTCTGGTCTACTATTTTGGTCACCCAGTCAAAGAAATCTATCCGGTTCATCTGATGTGACCTTCCTGCTGTGAAACCATGCTGTCTTGGGTCCTATCCCCCACTGGCCTCTAGGTACTCAACAATTCTTTCCTTCAGAAGTGATTCCATCATTTTCCCTTCCACTGAAGTCAAACTAACTGGTCTGTAGTTTCCTGCCTTTGCCCAGCTCCCACTTTTGTGACGTGGAATCACATTTTCCCTCCTCTAGTCCTCAGGTACCACCCCATCCTCCCATGATTTATTAAAGAGAGTAGTCAGTGGTGTTACTAGTTCTACCTTACTCCTTTTAGAATTCTTGGGTGAATCCCATCAAGCCCCATTGCTTTATCCACCCTCAGTTTCAAGAGTTCTTAAAACCATTTCTTCTGTGAATGGACTGGTATTGCCCCCATTCAGAGTTTCTCTCTTGTTTGGTTTAGGTACCTTCCCTCCTCTTCCATTGTGAATACTGAGCAGAAATATCAGTATTTCTGCTTTTTAACTGTCACTGTCTGCCCACATTCCCTCCTCTTTATTAAGTCTCTGTATACCTCCCTTGGTCTTTCTTCACTCCCTAATGTACCTATAAAAGGTTTTATCCCCCTTCTTAACAGAGTTGGCTATCTTTTCCTCAGTTTGCACCTTTGCTATTCTGACTGCCTTCCCTGCCTCCTTCTGCTTTAACTGATAATGTTCTCTGTCCTACTCCTTCTGTGTTTCCTTACATTTCCTGAATGCTGTCCTTTTCTCCTTCACCATCCCTGCCACCTCTTTTGAGAACCATAGTGTTTTTCTCCTTCATTTTGTTTTGTTGATTTGCTTCACACAAAGGCTTGTTGCCTCTGCGATGGCTGTTTTGATTATTCCCCATTGTTCCTCCACCCCTCCTTCTTGCCTGTTTGCTAGTGCTTTTCTGAGTCACCCTCTCATTTTCCTAAAGTCAGCCTTCCTAAAGTCCAATACTCTTTTTTTGCATGGCTTGACTCTATGGCTATGCTAGTTGTGAACCACACTGTTTGATGGTCACTTGTTCCCAGATGGCTACCCACTTCTAAATCTGAGATCCTTTCTCTTTCCCCATTTGAGAGTACCAGGTCTAAGATTGCTCTCTCCTGAGTGGATTCCAACACTAGCTGTCTGAGGCATGCCCCCTCTAGGGCATCAAGAATGACCCTGCTCAAGGATGTGCCTGCAGCAAAGGTACTCCAGTTAACATGTGGCTTATTCAGGTCCCCCATCAACAATATCTCTCCTTTTTCTACCATTTTAAGGATGCCTTGCAGCAGGTATAGTGGGGAACACTACAAAGCTGAGCGGTCTCTGCAGTTGTTCGAGCCCCACTGACACTGCACGTCAGCTGCCCCACCGACCCACCACCTACCTTGGTCGTGCTCTCCTTATATAGAGACGGAGAGCTCTTTTGTTTGGTGAAGAGCAGAAACCTATCAGGCAACTTCTCCACTAGCAGGTTATCAGAACCTGCCACTAGGGGGCTGCCATTGCTTCCACAGCTTATCTTTCACTCTCTGCTCCTTAACTACTGCATGGTTTATCTTTCGGTGTGAGTAAAAAAAAAAAAAATTGGCGTTGGGAAAACTCTCTAAGTTATACTTAAAATCCCTCCCAAACATGTCTACAATAAACACCATATCACTGTTCTCTGTCCACATAGTGGCATCATGGCTTACCCTCCTCATTTTAACCCTCTCCCAAAACCCACTACCTTCCTGCCTTCTTCATGCTAGTTCTAGTGCTACCCTTCCCTCTGCCCCAAATTAACCTCCTGCATTAACCTGACCAATTAAAAATCTCTCATCAGTTACCATGTCCTATGTCCCCTACCCTCCTCTGTTACCATGTCACCCCACCTCTGAAACTATGGTTACCCCATTACTTTATGGACAGGAAATACTATGCTTTAAGTGCACCCATATTTCCAATAAACCGCTCCATCACATGGTCACATCTTGACGCACCTCCAGAAAGATCAACAAAACTACCCTAACCAGGACAGCAATCATCCTCCTGCTACTTGTGGGCAACATTCACCCAAATCCTGGTCCTACTCTACATACCCCATGGCAACCAGTTAAACTGAAGGGAATGCGGCTGGCCACAATTAATGTTTGTAGTCTACAAAATAAACTTGCTTAATTTCAAGCCTGGGTCTGCCTCCACTGCCCTGATGTAATAGCCATTACTGAAACATGGCTGTCACAGCATATCCCTGACTCTGCTGTAAGTGTACCTGGTTACACACTGTTCAGGTCAGATAGACTAAATAAACGGGGCGGAGGTAGTGCTCTGTATCTTCAAGAGCACCTACAAGGAATAAACACTACTACCATAAGCCCTTCAGAAGGTGTACAATCTCTTACTGTCAGGGTTGAGATTGGGAACTCGAGAAAATCCCTCTACATAATGTCCGTATACATACCCCCTCATAACCAAAGGGATGCCTTCACATCCATCCTAAATGTAATCGAACAGCTCCCAAAAAATTCGGAAGTCATAGCCCTAGGTGATTTTAACTCAAACTGGCTTGCCCCCCCAGACATCCCCCCTCAGGGATGCAGCTGCTGCCCAAAATCTGTCCCAAATGGTCCTCACCCCACTAGAGTGAACAAAAATATGAGCCACATCTCCCTCCAACTCATACTCACAAACCATCCTGAGCACATAATGGGTGTCCAGTTCCTATCGGACTCCATCAGTGATCACTCCCCAGTAACTTGTCTCTGGACAAACAGCTGGAAACCACCCCCACCTAGGATCTCCAGGTGTTGCCAACTTAAGAAAGGGGCTCTAAAACATCTCAGAAACCTACTCTGGAATTTCGACTGGTCCCCTCTTGATCACCTGACATCAGTTGATGCCACCCTGTCCTTCTTCATAAGTTCCTTCCAATCCACCTGTGACATCTTCACCCCCCATTTCAAATGGACTGAAAAATCTAAATCATCCCACTGGGCAACTCTGTCTTTGCTCAATCAAATGAAGGCGTGTGACAACCTGTGGTGCAGAGCCCTTCAGTCAGGTCAACCCCCTGACAGACAACATTATCGTGCTGCCAGAAATACTTGCAACTGGGAAATTCATCTGGCAAAGGCTACTTACTACCAAACAAAACTCACTGTCACTTGCGGTGATGGAAAAAGGTTCTGGGATAATATAAAGGAACTTAGTGGAAAGTCTCCTTCCCCTCCCCCTGCCATGCTTATCCTAGGTGGTATCCTTACCCAAGAACCCAGCAAAATAGCAGATGCTTTCAATATATCATTCTCAGATCTAAGCTCTGTTCTCCCCCACAACCTTTTCAGTACTGACGTGGGATATTTCCCGCTCCCCCCCCCCCAGTTTGCTACCATTTTGTCTCAAAACTATCTCCACTAGTGATGCCTGTGCATATATTTCCAGATTCCTAGGAAAGACCAGACATAGTGGTGACTCACTAGATGCTAAATTGCTATCTTTAACCCTTGATGCTGTTCTAGTGCCTCTTATTAAAATTTTCAACATGTCCCTATGCCTAGGACAATTCCCGTCTTTAAGGAAAAAGGTGAGGATTATGCCAGTACATAAAAATGGTACACGTACTGCAACTAGTAACTACAGGTCCATCTCCATATTTCCTCCACTCTCAAAAGCACTGGAGAAAATAGTGGCTGATCAAATTACTAACTATCTAGATGCACAACACTTAATATGCCAACAACAACACAGTTTCAGGAAAGGTCACAGTACAACCACTGCCCTAATAGAACCCTTTGTCCATGACGCTCTTGACCATGGAGACCTGGCTGGTACAGTCTTTATAGAGCTCTCCAAGGCATATGATACTGTCAATCACACCATGCTCATAAACTCCCTCCTCTCTGTCAGCGTCTCCAAAGAAACTACTAGCTGGTTCTCCAGTTATCTCTCTGGCCGCACTCAACAGGTGATAAGAAACACCCTTTCTGCAAACCTTCCCATCCGATCGGGTGTCCCTCAAGGGTCTATCCTTGGTCTGCTCCTTTTCTCACTCTACATGAACTCATTACCTCAGGTCTCCTCTGGGCATCTTCTCCTTAATACTGATGATGCTGTGATCTTCATTCGGCACCCTGACCCCATGCAGCTTCAAGAATCCTTGTAGGGCTCTTTCACTCAAATTGAAGCCTGGTTTTCCTCACACAAGCTCATACTCAACACAAAAAAGACAAAAGTCATGCTATTTGCCCACCCACAACATAAGCACAGTACTACAAAATTATCTATACACAATGTGATGGGCACCACACTGGAAGCTGTTTCTAATTTTAAATATCTAGGGGTTACTTTAGACTCTGCCCTTACCTATCCTGCGCATATTGCATCAACTTGCACTGAAACAAACAAAAGAATCGGTCTCCTCTACAGGCTTAGGCGGAGCCGGAGGATCTACGCTTAGCTATCTCCTGCTCCATCCTTTCATTGGTAGACTACAGCATAATCATCTGTGGGGCCACCTCTGACACAGCTCTGTCCAGCATTAAACGTGCCCTAAACAAAGCCTGCAGATTGGCCATAGGATGTGATTGTCTTATGCACACCTGTGACCTCTATCTACACTCATCATGGCTAAACTTCCAGGGGCAACTAGTTTATCAGACCTGCCTACTGGCCAAAAAAATCCAGTTGGGCCTAGCCCCCCCCCAGGCTGTCTTAAGCCCCTCCAAAAGAACCTACCGGCTCGCTCCACATGACACTCTGATACCGCCATATTCAGTGTCCCCTTTGTAAAGACCTCTGCTAACCAAAGGTCCTTTTGCTACAGGGCCCCACTCTGGATGAACTCAATCCCCAACTCTATCTTATCAATCCCCAGGCTTGGGCCTTTTAAACATGAGTTACTTAATCACATTATGTCAAACTCCAACCGAGATTGCAGATGAAACTTTAAAAATGTTAATGCACCATTACTTCACAATTGCTGACGTTCCATGTCTGTGTTTATTGTATTTTTCTTTCCCTCAGTAGGTTACTGTTATTTTCTGTACTAGAGCTGTTGTCTATATTGTATATTCCATGTTATACTGTGTTCTAATCCATTTATGTAAGATGTGGAGCCTTTGCAAATGAGTCTCTGACTCAAAGGGTTGTAATTCCTAGACCTTAAATAAATTCATTTCCTTGTCCATTTCCTCCCCCTGAGATGGGGGTCTGTACACAACTCCCATGTGGATTGTGGTGCCATTTCCTGTCTCCAGGATGACCCATAGTAACTCATCAACTTCCTATTTACTCTTTAGTTCTATTGCTTTAATCCTTTCCCTTATATAGAGAACTCCTCCTCCTCCTCCTCTTTAACCCACCCTCTCCCTCCTGTAGACTGTGTATCCTGGTATGTTGACATCCCAGTCATGGTTCTCTGTGTACCACGTTTTAGTGACTGCCGCAATATCTAGGCATTCCTCTTCCATTGAGGCCACTAGTTCAGGGAGCTTGTTGCACAGACTGTGGGCATTGGTACTCATCACTTTCCATTTTTTTTTTTTGTCCTTACACCTTTTAGCCCCATTCCTATCCTTACTGCTCTTTTCTGCTCCCTGTCCTGCTCCCTACTGACTTCTCTACCTTGGTGTTTCCCTCATTAACTACTGTGTTTTGTGGGGGGAGGCTGGTATTTCCCTGCTCCTTTTCAACGCCCCCCCTTGGCTAGTTTAAAAGCTTGCCAATGAAGCATGTAAACCTGTCTCCTAGGATCCCTGTTCCCCCCTGGACAGATGCAGACCATCGTGCCAGTATAAGCCTGCATCCCTCCAGGTGGCACCCCAGTCCCCAGTGAAGCCCAAACCAAGAGCTCCATACCAGTTTTTCAACCATTCATTGAATCCCATGGTGCGGAATACCCTAGCATCACCACTGCTATAGGCAGATAGCACCTCTGAGAAGGCTACTGTACATGCTACTTGTCTAAGGCCCTTCCCCAACTCCAGAAACTCCTCTTGCATGGCTTTGATCCCATTCACAGCCAGATCATTTGTCCCTAGGTGGACAATGACATCCAGCTCCCTCCCGCAGCTTTATTTTTAGTTGTTTAACCAGGAGTAGCACACTGAGCTGAAAGCTTTTTTACAGGAGTGACCTGGGAGCACAGGCAGTTAAGTGACTTGCTTAGGGTCACACAGTATGCAAGTGGAAGCTGTGGGATTCAAACCATTGTCTGGTCTGCTGGATGTCACCAGATTTGCAGCTCAGAGCCTTAAACCACTGCGCTATACTGCCTCCACTATACAGCTACTCCCATGATCCTGAAGATTCACTTCCTGTCCCTCCAAGCTGTGGTGCCAGGCAGGCACCTTACCTCCTTATCTCATTTCTCCCCCACTTCTACCCTCCTAATGATCGAGTCCTCCACCAGGAATTGTTTCCTTCCCCTGTGGGGTCTCATGCCACCCTCCTGTGGGTCTCCTTTGTGGAGGTTCCCAGCATCCTCCTTGGTCTCCACTGCAGGTGCCTCCATAGAGTAACTACTCTTTGCCAGAACAGCATATAAGTTGTGGAGAGGTACAACTGGAGGAATGCACCTCTGTTCCACCACCCTCTCCTTCCCTGAACCCACCTAGGTCCAACCGCTCTTCTTTCTCGGCAACCTCTGAGGTAATGGTGGTGGCCCTGGTGGTCTCTGGGTGGGGGAAGAGGTTTCACAAATCCTAGCCAGGTCAGCCTAGAGATGGGCAACCACCTTCTTCAAACCAGAGAGGTGCCTGCAAACAGGGCAGCATCGCAGCCTCCAGAATGTCTCCCAGAATACTGCTGCCCCATAGCCATTGCATTACACCACTCCCATCTTGACTTATTTTGTGCCCCCTCTCCTGTTGCTTTGTATGCTTCTGTCTCCTTCCTCTATGTATTTTTACACTTACTTTCTGACTGCCTATGTGCCCTTACAACTCTCACCCTTCCTGTTCTGGGGCAGGAACTTCCTGTAGTCTTCAGTAGTCTCCTTCCTCCGTGCTTGAATTCAGACATCCAGCAGCCAGGGGTGGAGAAAGAGTTATTTTTTTTAGGTTCTTTGAAGGTTGATAAAACTAATGTGTCTCAGTGATCCTTCCCCTCCTACTGCCAAACAGGAAGTTCCTGTTGTCAGTCAAATCCAGTGGCCATAAAACTAGAACTGGCTTTGGGTGGGTGGAGGGCAATTAGTAAAACATCTTTAGATCTAGACTGCTGCTTCTTGCTCTGAAACCAAAGTTCTCATCTGTTAACAGCAGGAAGCTGTAATTGCAGCCACCTGCTTTTATACTCCTAAACTGCTAAGCCACACCCTCAATTAGATTCACCCTCTGCACCGACTGAGTAAATTAAGCCGATACAGCCCCATTCCTCAGAGAAACACACAGTGGCTTTTTTTTTTTTTTTTTTTTTTTACACACTTAAATGAGACCCCTTCTACTAATAAAATATCTGTTTATTTAATCCAAACAGGCACTGACTCCTGCTGAGATAGAAGTGATTTATCAGTCAAAAATCTGTAGATCTAGACTGCTGCTTCTTGCTCTGAAACCAAAGTTCTCCTCTGTTAAAAACAACAGAAAGCTGTAATTAGAGCCACCTGCTTTTGTACTCCTAAGCTGCTAAGCCACACTCCCAATTATGCTGTTGTTGTTTAACCAGGAGTAGCACACTAAGCTGAAAGCTTTTTTTACAGGTGTGACCTGGGAGCACAGGGAAGTTAAGTGACGTGCTCAGTGTCACAAAATATGCAAGTGGAAGCTTTGGGATTCAAACCCAGGTCTGGTCTGCTGGATGTCAACAGATTTGCAGCTCAGAGCATTAAATCACTGTGCTATACTGCCTCCCAATTAGATTCCCCCCTCTGCACTGACTCAGTAAATTAAGCTGATACAACCCCCTTTCCTCAAAGGGGCACACTGACTTTTTTACTTAAATGAGATCCCTTCTATTAAAGTATCTGTTTGTATAATCCAAATAGGTACCGACTCCTGCTGAGATAGAAGTGATTTAGAAGTTCGCACACACAGGGAGCCTTCAAAATACTAGTTTAATCTAAAAACACCCAATTGTGTCACTAAGGAATCCAAGTAACAGGCAATATCCCCCTGACACCAGAAAAACATAGTTAAAATATTGCATAAAAAATGAACATTGGGAGGCAGGAAGCAGTGTAGTCCAACAACTGCTTCAGGGATTGCAATTTCTTACTGACTTCCTTTCAGAGACCCCAATGTGCTTAACAGAGTGGCCATAGCAGCGATGTTCTCCAACCTGCCAAGTCTGTCTCATACTGTTAAACAGTGTCTCACAGCAGATGGACAGGTAATGCCTGCTATGCCCCCAAGCTGTGCATTAGAAATGTCTAACATGCACCCCGTTGTGTCTTATTGCTTACATATATTACACCAGTGGTGAATAAGTTGGATAAAAAATCATGTTATTTTGGGATAAATATTTATTTTCACTCTGCCACTCCTGAGTTATGTGGGTCTTACTACTCACTAGGTGAGATAAATGTGTTATTCCACTGCAGTCCATTATGTATTTATGTAATGGCTTTTGTGTCCACTTCACACACACACACACACACACACACACACACACACACACACACACACACACACACACACACACACACAGACACGCACACTATATACTTATATCCAACTCAAGATAAAGTTATCTTGTGAGCTGGCCATGGCAGAGACAATATTTTGGTATCTCACAATCCATATTAAACTTACCAGAAAGCAGCTTTGTAAATTACAGTGACATCACAATAGCCAACTGCAGCACTAAAGCTAGCAGTTGAAGTCAAAGCAAAACAGTTGAATCATACAAACAGCAGCTCTTAAAAAATTACAAATAGTAAACTGATGCTGTATAAATTAAATATGAAATAATCAGAGTTAAACTTTACACTTCATCAGCACTTGTGAGGGGAGCAGGACATTCATTGCTCGATTGTGGCTTCACCACACTTGAGTTATGATCTTGCCCCTTCACACATGCAGGTAAACTGCATATGAGTCAGCCCATTCTACATCCCACAGTCTACAGTATATATGGGAGTGCAAACAGAGAGAATATCTGATAGGGAAGTATCAGATATGAGTAACTACAACTATTGAGGGGTTGAACAGCCCATAAAGCCACAAGGTCAAAGGGCAAGTGGCCTTTATGAGCTCGTTTGTCCTGCAGATGGTGATATTTCCATTTCTGTGACTTCCCTATTGAGTTTTTGTATACTGTTCTCTGAAAAAAAATGCATTAATGCAACAGTTAGGGTTCAGATGAAACTTACAAAAGTAGGGAAATGTGATATTAGGGTTTCCAAATCTAACACCTCTGCCCTACCCCTGAAGTGAATGAGAGGTGGAGTCTTCCATGAGGTTGTCAGCCCTCACACTCACCCCATTGCAGGCAACAAAAAAGCTAAGATGTAATGGACACAGGTGTGTATGTTTCATGAGTGCATATAATGGGATGAGCATGTTAGGGTTGACATCCCAAAGGAAGACTCCACCCATCATTCATTTCAGGGGTGGGACAGGGGTGTTAGGGCTAGAAATTCTAACATCACATTTCCCTACTTTTTTTGGTTTACTCTGAACCCTAACTGTTGCATTGATGCAGTTTTTTTTGCAAAGAATTTCTTTACTTTTTGAGATAGTATAATCATGACCTCATTTGCCTGTGGGAGTGCAGGGCCCATCCCTCCATAGATGTTGCTGTGGAAGTGCTGGGCCCTCTAGCTTTACTCCTCCATTTTTGACAAAACAGCAACCATGTTGCCAGAATTGACTTCTTAGTACCCCGCCTCAGGAACCCAATACTGAAAGTTTTTAAATCCCCACCAAAATGTCATATCACAGCATTGAAATGTCATTCTGCGCCACAGGAGTGAAAACACATTTTGGCCAGGATTTGAGAACTGACAACTGTTATGATAATGAGATGGTTTAAAAAATGGATATGTTGAACATCTGGGATAAAAATATATAAAATTTCCGAAGTGACTAGGGAACATTGTAAAATATCAACGTATGTGCATAACTTGGCAATTTTTGCATATTTTGACCTCAAATTTTCAACATAGCCATCTTATGACCCTACTTCATGAACAAGTCAGTGATTGTTTTCAAATCCCACCCAAAAGGTGATTTCACCAAGTAACTGCAAAATCACCCTTCAGGCTTTATTTACATAATTCCACCACCCAAAAAGACAATGTTCAAAATTTGGTGTCAAAATATGCAAAGACGACAATGACAAAGTTATACATCAAAGTGCAAAACCCTATTGAAATACATGATGTAGAACCACAAGGGGGCACAATTTGACGATAGAGGGTGGACGGCTCAGAGGTAATGTGAGGAAGTATTTTTTCACAGAGAGGGTTGTGGATGCGTGGAACAGCTTCCCTGAGGCGGTCGTGGAGTCAAGAACAGTGGGATAATTCAAGAATGCATGAGACAGACATAAGGCAGTCCTAGTGGGGGTAGGAGGAAGCAAGCTGTTGGTTAATTAGGATCTGCAGCTTATCTGTTAGGTAGGAAAATAGGCAGACTAGATGGGCCAAGCGGTCCTTATCTGCCATCAAATTCTATGTTTCTATGTTTCTATGATTGTGAAGATATTAAACTGCTAAATTTAAGGTTTTACATAGAAACCCCCTGCTCAACCCTAACTATAGTAGCACCACCATGTCAGTATAATGTTAGGTTGGTCTGTTTTGCTTTACAATAAAGTGTACTGATTTTTGTGTATAGTTTGTTTAGTGTATTTGCTTAAGTGTATTGTGTTTCCATAGAGTAGTGGTGTTCCTGCTATTGTGTGCCCCTTTGTATTTTTCCATAGTGTAGTGATACATTGTGGAATGGCTTTCTAAATCCTCCATGGCCAGAATGGATCCCTCTTTCCCTCATTTTGTGGTTTTGCCTTAAACTGTGCCCCTGGTACCCCAACACTGCTTACTCTACTTTTCCCTCTCTTTTTCTACTTTCCCCTCTCTTGATGTCAGGTGCCTTTCCCTTTGTGTCTCTGTTATATCCACATTTTGGTTCTGTTCTGTTCCTTCCTACCTTACCTCCATCCTACCTTCTTTGTAGCAATAATTCCAATTCTCTTTCTTGTTCATCTAGGAAATCTACTGCTGGTCAATCTGCCTTTTCATATCACTGTCCTAAATTCTGGTCCAACCTTCCCTGTCAATCTGCTTTACTACTACACCCTTCTGTCATTTCTCTGACCTTTATACTCCTATCTGCAACTGTTCATGACCTTCTTTTCTGTTCTCCTTCCACCCTACTCATGTTGCCCTGGCCATATTGCACCCCCTCCACTATGACTATAGGGGTGATGTCCCCTGATCAATCCCAGTCAATGTTTTTCTATTGCATGTACTTTGTTGTACTGTAACCTGTTGCAATATTTATGATTATGCTGCTTTTGATGTATTGTACTGGAACATATGACTATTTTGTCTCTTCTTATGCTATCCTCCTTACCCCCACCTCCCAAGCATCTAGAGGTGAGCAGTTCTAATGCTCCCCCCTCCCCCCAATCCATAGTCTCCAGTCTAAAGCACAAGGGACAGGTCCAGTGCACTGCCTCATAATGATACACTCTTCAAAGGTAGAGAGATATATCTCTCCATTTGTTTCCAACACAAGGAGATCATGTGTAACATTGTTTGCACAGGGAATGGGGTGGGCATAAAGGTTCACAACCCCAAGAATAACCCTACCATTGATTCACCAAGACTTCATAGACCCAAAACCCTAATGTTTTTTCTTTTGTTGCTTGGGGGTTGGGGTTAGAAACCCTAAGTCCCAATTTCCCTACTTTTGTGGCATTAAGTTACCCAAACTGGTGTATTAAAGTTTTTTTGCAAAGAATATACATATGTATATGTCCATTTGTATATCTCTGTGGATTTTTTGAGGAAACTAACTTGCCACTGTTGTCCCAGTCTGGTTGCTGTGGTGGTTGCTGCAAACTCAGCATTTGGACGTCATGTTGCTGTCACAGCATCACTGCTGATTGAGTGAGCAAGTGGTAAGTTGAAAACGTTGAGGGAAGATAGCAGATCCAGTCAATGAGAGTGACTGCCTCTAAATTCAGTGGAAAAGGGAGTTATTCAGTTAGACATTCTGTGTATGTGAAGGAGCCGCTAAGGGATGACTTTTTTGTGACCTGTTCTGACACTCATCGTACAATGAGTGGTGTTTTGGTAAGATGGCGATGGCACTAATGGAGCAAGTGGAACCAGGAGCACATGTGGAGGAAAAAAAAAGTATATAAAATAAGTAGTAAGGGGGTTCATTATTTTTTTTGAAGCAGTATGGAAAGCATTTGTTTACTGATGTTCTGTGCTGTGGCTAGGTTTCAGCAACAAGGAGAATGAATGAGTGCAGTGTGGTGCTGTTAGAGACCTTCTGTTAAGAGACATGATGGGGAATGTAAAGTAGTGCCAGGGGGCAGGCGACAGTGCACGAGGAGTGGAGGGTAACGTAGTAACTATATGAATAAACTGAGTGTGATGTAATTGAGTGTTTAAATTTATACACACAGTGACTCAGATAAATGGATTCATCACACTCTCAGGGCTAAAGTGACAAAAGTAGAGAAATGTGGCTTTAGGGTTTCCAACCCTAACACCCCAATGCCACCTCTAAAGCAAATCAGGGGTGGAGTCCTACTAGGGGTTGTCAACCTTAAAGCTCACCCCACTAAGTGTGTACAGTATACTTCAGGAGTGTGTAGAATTGGATGAGTTTTAGGGCTGACAATCCCTAGGAAGACTCTACCCTGATTAGGATTTTAGGGTTAAAACCCAAAAGCTACATTTTCCTGCTTTTGACGCTTTACCCTGAACACCAAATGTTGCATTAATGCAGTTTTTTGTAAAGAATTTCCTTACTTTTTGATATAGTGTAAATCCTTATTTCCCTGTTGGACAACAGGGCCCTGTGAGTCCTGTGCTCCCATGCATCTGTACTTTCTGAGATACTGTAATTGCATCTTTATTCATCTGACAGAGTGCAGGGCCCAGAAGGCACTGTGCTCCCATACCTCCATAGATGTGAATATGTATGTTTATGGGGAAGCACAGGGCCCTCTTGTAGAAAAACAGCAACCAAATTATCAACATAACCTTTTTGTTATCCCACCTCATCAACCCAGTAGTAAAAATGGTCAAATCCCCACCAAAACATCATTCCATGTTACTGTAGCATAATTCCATGGCAGGGGCATGAAAATACATTTTGGTCAAGATTTGGAAAGTGATAACTGTCAAGTTCATGAGGTGGCAATGTTGATAATTTGGTGTTAAAATATTGAAAGTTAAGAATGTCATGAGGAAGTGTAGCGAAATGTCAACACGTGCACAACTTTAACATTTTAGAACACAGTCACAGCCATGATAGGTAATATATTTTCAGATATGATCTGAAATTACAGTCTACTTTTCCATTGGCTCCTTATAGTCTCTTACCACTAGAGGGCACACAGAAACCGCCACTCACCCTACAGCTATCTCTGCACTACCATCACAGGTACCTAATCCTATCTTCTATATAGATCTTATACATACATATATATATATATATATATATATATATATATATATATATATATATATATATATATATATACACATATATACATACATACATATTAATATATATATATATATATATATACACACACACACACACACACACACACACACACACACACACTGTATATATATGAATAGGCCCTTTTCCCTTGAAACTCGAAACAAGCTTGTACAGGCCACTTTCTCCCCCTACTCGACTATGCAATGTAATCTATTCCTCCACCACTCTTGCAAATCTAAGTAAACTGGACATCCTTTATCACCGTGCGTTACGGTTCATTACCAACTCCCTTACCATTGCATCACTGTGACTTAAATGCAGCTGTTGGTTGGACATCCCTTACTACTAGACGCCTGCTCCATGCTGGGCTATGAACTCTTAAATTGCTCCTGCAGAAATTGCCAAGCTATCTGTCTTCCCTTATTAGTATCTCACATAGTGCATACTCGTTAAGAAAATCTGGCTTTATTATGCTTGACATACCAAGGACGCGGACCTCCTTTGGTAACCGTGCTATTGCATATGCCCTTCCCTCCATTTGGAACCAATTACAAACCGTACTGAAACTAGCTAGCACAGTTTCAATAAACTTCTACAAATCGCTTAGTTCAGCCAAAATAAAAGACACCTGTAACTGTCATTAAGTCTCTTCCTTCCCATGTGTGCCATATTTATCCACTGGTAAGGTATAATTGCCTTGTCATATTAACTGCTTTCCCTTCCCCTTCTGCTCCTGGCTTTATCTTTGCTTACGCTCCACTGCTACTCTATCAAATCACTCCTCCCCCCCATATCAGTTGTAGTCTGTTTGTTCTAGCTGCCAAAATATATGTATTGCACACACCAGTCATTATGTTTCATTTATCAGTATGCAACCTGTAAGTCACTTCCCTGTGTCATATTAATGCTTACCACCTGCAGTCACCCTATGTGGTACCCTTGTATGTATATCCAGCCTGTATCATGTAACGTGCATTTCATGTATATACTGTTATTACCTATCTATGTTTGTACTTTAAGTGTTTATGTCACAGGACCTCCTTGTGAATGAGCTTGCTCAATGGAGTTTTCCTGAAATAAGCTTGAACTTGAACTTCTGCCACTATGCCACCCGTGAGAATGTGCCCAAGATATCCACATCACCATCTCTTGGCATTATTGATCTGCACCATCCAAGGGCCGGCAGTTACGCCTGCTTTACTGACTACATTGCCAGATAATCACCTTGAAGCTGCCAATGAAAAGTGCATTGGAATGCTGCCCAACATGCTGGCTCTGTGCCACACTATCTACCTGCAATACCCATCACAACCTTGTGCCTCTCTTACTTGCCTGCCTGACCTACTGATCACGCTGCTCAAAATATCTTCAACTGCTCCCTGTAGTGTACAACTACCTGGATGCCATGCTCAGTGCTACCCAGCAACCCCTAAATACTGCAAAGCTAGATTCCTCTGTTTCCTGCTCCTCCTCCTCCTCCTCCTCCTGCTAGCTGGTGATGTCCACCCCAACCCTGGTCCCCTTCAACAAACTCCCCTACCCCCTTCACACACCATCTACTCCCCTAGCCCTCCCGAATGGCCTAAAAAATATCCAACAAAATTTTTGCAGCTTTACCAACAAACTACCCATACTGCAGGTCATGGTCCTCGAATATAAACCTGACGTCATCATCATTTCGTAAATATGGCTCTCAGGTCATACTATGGACCAAAAAGTCCTCATTCCTGGATTCAGTTTAACTCGGATGAGGTGGTGGAGTGGCGATCTATATGTCTACCTCCATACGGCACACAGCTGTGTTGAAAGTCAGCTCACCTTCCTCTCACGAAGCTATCCACCTCAACCTGAAGCTTCCTTACACCTCCACCCTATTTATCACAGGAGTTTACTGTCATCCGGGCCAACCCCCTTCCCAAGTCATGGATCTGATCAAGAAACTAATGGCCCTGGCCCACTCAGGGGAGCTGTACATACTGGGCAACCTTAAAATCACCGTTACTGTTAGTGTTATCATTGCTGTTAGAGTTATTGTGCACAAATGGCCATCTTGGTGGGAGTGCGGAGCCAGAAGGTCCTATGCTCCCACCACCGCATTCCATTCACTATTTATATTGCACATTCTCAAAAAGAAGGGAAATTCATGGCAAAAAAACTCTGTTTAATGCATCAGCTAGTGTTGTTCCACAGTGACAAAAGTGAGGAAATTTGGTGGTAGGGTTCAAAACCCTAACTGCACATTCCTCTCCTAACCCCACACCACCACCACACACATATACATGCAAGTAGGGGAAGGACCAAGGCAACACAACCAGCAGCAAGCAACAGAAAAAAAACATAACTATCTAAACCATGAAACCACACACCCATGCTCCCATCAGACTGTGGCATGGGGTTGTCACTACTAACTCTGAGCCCAGACATTCCACACACTGCAAAACACATATCACTATGGAGAACTGGCCATCTTGGGCCACATGTTGCCACCAACACATAACACAGACTACACGTGGTATTTTGGGGTGTACAAGACCCAAAACAGGATTTTCCACATTACCTGAAATACTTTCAAAAATTACTTTTGCAAATGTGAGTGTCGTGCTATGTATTTGTGACACTTTCACGTTTGTAACAGTATTTTGCCACACTGTTTTGCATTCTTTCCCAAATGTGACACTGTTGTGTGTACCGTTTGCGACACTTTCGAGTTTGCGACAGTATTTTGTGAAAGTATGTTCCTGATCACTGCACATCTTTGCCATCATCCTGCAAGCAAATGGTTGTGTCCTTTGGGCTGAAATTTGTGGGGTGGCAAGCCCTGGCCCCACAGATGTATCTGCTGCCTCATTGGTGCTAAAATACTTAAGCATGACAAAGTTGCACTGTTCCAAAACTGAGCGATTTCCCATAGACTAACACTGTGTCACCCATGACGTCTTTCGCCACCCATATGTCGAAAACGTAGCAAGGTACACAGTTTGCTACTGCCACCTTGTTTCACCTTTAAGTGAACTAACCTCATGAAACAAGTTTGGAAATACTGTATGATACCTGAAGTTAGATTTCTTACCTACTTGTTATGGTTACACCTGGGTAAAACATTGGCTGCATAACGGGACATAGAAGGTAATAGTAAACAGAGTCCACTCTGAAGAAAGGGGGGTTATTAGTGGGCTACCGCAGGGTTCAGTACTGGGTCCAGTCCTTTTTAATGTCTTTACAAGTGACACTACAGAGGGACTGGAAGGAAAAGTATGCCTCTTTGCAGATGACACAAAGATCTGCAACAGGGCTGATATACGGGGTGGAAAGGATGAAAAGGGACTTGGCAAGGTTGGAGGAATGGTCAGAAGTATGGCAGCTTGGGTTCAATGCAAAGAAGTGCAAAATAATGCATATGGGAAACAAAACCCAGGGGAAGAGCACACAATTGGGGGGGGGTAGGTAGTAACAACAAAAATGGGAAGGGACCTGGATGTAATCAAAGCTGATGACCTTAAGGTTGGCAAGCAATGTGAGAAGGCAGTAGGGAGGACTATGGGATACTGGGATGTATAGGGAGAAGCAACACCAGCAGAAAACAGGAATTTGTTATCCCTCTGTACAGACAGTTGGTGAGACCCCATCTCAAATACTGTGTCCAGTTCTGGAGACCCCATCTCTACAAGGACATAGACAGGATGGAATCAGTCCAGAGGATGGCAACTAAAATGTTGCAGGGTCTGCAAGAGAAGCCATATGAGGAGAGACTAAAGGAGCTTAATATGTATACCCTTGAGAAAGGAGGTAGAGTTGGGACATGAATAAAACTTTTAAGTACCTCAGTGGAATCAACAAAGTCCAAGAAGGTAGCATCTTTCAGAAAAAGAGATGTCTAAGAACGAGGGGACACAATTTGAAGAAAGAAGGGGGAATGGCTCAGGGGCAATGTGAGACAGTATTTTTTCACAGAGCAGGTGGTGGACACATGGAACCACCTTTCTGAGGAGGTTGTGGGGTCTAAAACTGTGGGAGAATTCAAGAATGCATGGGACAGACATAAGGCAATTCTTGTGGGGTGGGTAGGAAGAAATAGGTTGTTGGTTAACTAGTATCTGCAGTTTATCCTGTAGGCAGAGAAATGGGCAGACTAGGTGGGCGTAGTGGTCCTTATATGCCGTCAAAGTCTATGTTTCTATGTAACACAGGTATACACCTCCTGCTGGTTGTGTGTGATTGGTTGCGTTGCCTTGGTCCTTCACCTACTTGCATGCATGCGTGTGTGTGGGGGTGGGGGAGAATGAGCAGTTAGATTTTTCAACCCTAACACCACATTTCCTCACTTTTTTTTTTTTACTGTGGAACAACCCTAACTGATGCATTAAACTGAGTTTCTTGTCATTAATACATATATTATATATACACATATACATATACCCACATATACACACATGCATATATATTACTTGCAAAAAACTTTGTTAATGCATCACTTAGGGTTGATAGCACAGTGCCAAAAGTATGGAAATGTGATGTTAGGTTATCACCCCTACCACCCCCACCCCAACCCCTTCCACACACCCACAGACTTTGAGGTGTGCAATGGGGTCATCAGGCCCAACTCTTTCACACACACACACACACACACACACACACACACACACACACACACACACACACACACACACACAGATACTGCTGAGGTTGTCATGCTGTTTATACTAATATACATAGTTTGTATAATGGACAAATCCTTATACTATAAACTAATCCTAGACATACACCCAAGTCAAAACTAAGACCAGGACTGTCATTGTACAGGTATGGGAGGGCAGGCTGGATCTGTGGGGCCAAACTGAGCAACATGTGTCTAAAGATCCCCAGGGTTTAGTGTTTGTGTCTTGGGGAGAGTATGGTGCCTCTGATCAAGCAAGGGATTTGAGAAGTTTAGCAGGAAAGGTGTTCTGACTCACCTGTCCACTGCTTTCTCCTTCTACCTGTGGTATTGTTGCTTGAAGGGGATGTAACAGGGCTTTAAGCATGCTCCACCTCCCTTTGCAGCACTCTACAGTTCTGGAGTGAACTGGACATTTTTTGCTACTTGGAGTGCATCTAGCATGGCATTGTGCCATTCTTTGTTGGGGGGGGGGGGAATGTCATCTAGCCAGTGTTTAATAATGGTGTGTTTGGCTACCACTGCTATTAGTGAGATGTGGAATTTCCTAATCCCAAACACCTCTTCTAGCCTCATCCCTAGTAAGCACATTTTTGGAGTGAAGACTATAGAGAGCCCCAGTAGGGAGTTCATATGTTGATGGATAGCTGCCCAGAGTGAGGCTGCTTTTGGACAGTCTCAAATAATATGTTTCAAGGTGCCCATGTACTGGCTGCATCTAGTGCAGAGCACAGACTGCAAGTGCCCCATTTTGTGCCACCTCTGTGGCATAAGGTGCATGTTGTACACAAGTATAGTTTAAATTAGTTTAATGCCATCTACTTTCATATATCTGTGGATGTTTTTCCACAATGTCTTCCTTATGGCCAGGACCTTGAGTTCTGGGAATTCTTTGGCCCAGCATGGGCAAGAACCCATTTCCATCAGGGATGTTAGCTCAAGGAGTTTGTGGTAGAAGTGGGAAGTGGGGTGCTGCTGTGAGGCTCAAAGAGCTAGCTCCTCCCAGGTTGAAGGGTCTGAGAGATGCCAAGGTCTGGATGGGAGCGCTGAAGTGATCAAGTGGCGTAGTTGGAAAAAGGCAAAGGGCATTAGTCATGAGCCTGGGTGCATTGTTTTTTGAAGCTGGGGTTTCTATATATTGGTTGGGTTGACATGAGAATAGGTTTGGTGCTTAACAGTCTGTGTAACTGCATACTGACCAGATAGGAGGGGCACATGGGTGTGCATTTAAGCAAGATGGGGATTGATCAACCAGACATTTAAAACTAACTTATGAAATGAAAGAACAGACTTCTCTCAGTCCATGTCTTGGTAAGAGAGGAATATGGCTGCCTTTTTTATGTTGGTTGAAAATCCCTCCCACACCCGACTGGCAACCAACAGAAGGCTGCGCTACAAACGTAGGGATGTTTGGTTGCTAGCAACTACACATCTTATACTAGCAACCATCCCTAACTACCAGAACAGGATGTGGCAGTGAACATTTTCTATTTAAAAATTAAAAAAGGCCACAGGTATCAGATGAGGTCAATGTGTTCATCACCTGTCTTCTCCTTAACTTACTCCCCAAGTTTTCACTTGCAATGGACCAGTTTAGCCATGCTATTTGATGTCAATCCTATATTATCTGCACTGTACCCATTACCCAGATATACCCAGTTTTCTCTATTCTTTCCTGTTACTGATATTAGTGTTATGTAGCAGAGAGCTCTCCTCTTGCCCACCCATTACTTGGGCAGTGAGCAAGGACCTCTATGGGAACTAGCTATGTTTTAGCTCATGCTTGTGCTCATTTTGGGAGCCCCCCCCATTAGCAGCCTTGGAGCTCCTTTTATCACTGTATGTGCACACTGTTACTTTACTATGGAGTAATGGCTCTACCTGCATAGTGATGCTTTCTCTGCTGCTGTTTTTGTATGACTGTTTTTCCTTGTGTGTGTGTATATATGTTGCGAAAATTTCAATAAAAATTACCAAATGAAAAAAATTAAAAAGGCTACTTCCTGTCTGGCCATGACCAAAATGGCAACTTAAATGGAAAAGTGATAACCTTGGGCTGTTTTTGTCATTATTTACACAAAAGGAAAAATTAACAAGTGTCTTTTTTTTTTTTTTTACAAATTTCATTAATGTTTGTTCCAAGGCAACAAAATACAAGTTTTTTTTCAAAATCTGTTGAGCTTTTCCTGTTAGAAATATGTTTTACAGCTTGTGTGAGAAATGGCCAGTGTGCTGGCTCCAGGGGCAAAGTCAGTTTAGTATCTCAAGCCAGATGCTGACCCAACTATTCATCTCATTCTGCAGAAAATACTGGTGGAGGTAATGGGAGTAAAGCAACCTATGGCAAACTTGGAAGAAAAAATGGACAACCTCAGTTTATGGGTATTTGACATGGAGACACTTCCCAGACAGATGGACATATAAGTGCACAAAGGAGACAGACATTCAGTTAATTAAGGCTCAAATTGAACTACTGTGGGACAAATTTGATGACTTGGAATACAGAGAGCTTCAAAATAACATTAGAATCATTGGGGTACCCGATGGAGTGGAGGGGAGAGATATCATTGTTTTCCTGCAAACCCTCCTTACAGAGCTCTTAAACATACAGAATTATTCTGTAGACATCCAAGGGGCTCACTGATCATTGGTAGCAAAACCTAAAGTAGGGGGAAAACCTCATCCTATCCTTGCTTATTTAATGAGATTCACCACAAAAGAGAAAGTACTCCAACTAGCCAGAGAGAAAGGCAGCCTTGTGTGGCATGGACTTTGAATCTCCCTTTACCAGAACTATTCACCCAGGCTTTCAAAGAAAACAGCTGCTTTCAATTATTTAAAATATTCTTTGCAGTCAAGGGGAGTGAATCACACGACATACCCTGCTGTTTTTCAAATTGAGCAAAACGGTGTTTTCCACAACTTCCAAGAGCCATCAGAAGCTGGCATATTTGTACACAGATCCTGGGGAGGAAACAGGAAACAATCTGTACCCCAATCTGACAACTTGCCAAAAAAAAAAAAAACAATTTGGGGCTGCTGATTGAAATTAGTCCCTACTCTTTGGTGCCCTCCACCAGCTGTGCCCTGCTAGATCAGTGGCAAAGAAAACAAGGGAGATCCCAAAAAAGAAACCAACCTTCAGTGGCCACCACAGCTACTTCTAACAGACAGCAATGGAGCAGAAGTAAGGGCTCTAGAGCATTTGCTGTAGAATCATCAGCTTAGGACTCACCTCCAGAAAGGTCAACCATTCCAAAACTGTCACTGGAGAACCTGCTACAGCAGAGACCATGACTCAGACTTTAGACTTCAAGAACTTATCGTGTCACAGCCAGGCTACAAGCAGCTTTCTTGGGCTGATGCATCTGACGATCAGTGGCATCAACCCCCTTTGCCTTCTTAGCATGAGGGGGCCACTAGAGAAACATGAACTTTCAACAGAATATTCACTGTCTATTTTTAATGAGGGTGGTAAGCTTATTTAATGTACATCAGGATGGCCTTATTGCTTAATATAATGAGTAGGAGTACAGATCTTTACTCACAGTAATTGCTTAGTATGCTAGTAGGGATAACAATTTTAACACAGTGCCAGAGTTTTTTGTTTGGCAATCTAGGGATGACATAACATGCCTCCTCTCCCTGCACTGCTGTATACCTTTAAATGTTTACCCATACTAATGTTTTAACCCCCTTTCCAAACAGAGAATGTTGGTGAACTCCCTTAATACCAGTGGCTTTTTTCCCCTGCCCCCCAAGTTGTTTACTCAAGTTCATGTGATGCTGCGGTTTGAATGGCGAGATGTCTTACATCCCAAGATTTTCAACCATAAGGCCTCTCACAGATCTTGTGGAGTTATCCCATCTGCATTTAAATGACCAATTCCTAAACAGGTCAGAAACCCCCTAAACAAGGTCTCCCTTCCCTAGTTTCATTATCTGACATTACGAACATGTGAAATTTGCCAGCAGATAAAGGCCTAGAGGTCTATCAAATCTGCTCGAATGTGCAGCTAGCACCCCTTATTCTGCAGCTGCCCCTCCCTTCCACTCTTCTCCTTCATTGACCCCCCTTGTCCTGTTCCATCCCCTTTTGAAGCAGTCCACT
Source organism: Neoceratodus forsteri (assembly GCA_016271365.2). Classification (NCBI taxonomy): domain Eukaryota; kingdom Metazoa; phylum Chordata; order Ceratodontiformes; family Ceratodontidae; genus Neoceratodus; species Neoceratodus forsteri. Next base: position 1,254,065,662 of record CM028130.1, read on the forward strand.
GTTCTACTGGATACCACTTCTGTAGGCAACGCATTCCACCCAGCCACCACCCTCTCTGTAAAAAAGTGTCTCCTCATCTCTCCTCTGAACTTTCCTCCCTCCAGTCTCATATCATGGCCCCTGGTGTCCCTTCCCTCCCTTACTTTGAACAGCCCCTCTGTACCTGTCTTGTTTATTCCTTTCAAGTACTTAAATGTTTCAATCATGTGCCCCCCGTCCCTCCTCTCCTCCAGTGAGTACATGTTCAACTCCCTCTCTTATGATAAGTCCCCCAGCCCCTTGATCATCTTTGTCTCCCTGCACTGCACCCCCTCCAGTAACTTAATGTCCCTCTTCAGATATGGGCACCAGTACTGCATGCAGTACTCCAGGTGCAGTCTAACTAATGACCTATACAGTGGCAGAATCACCTCCTCCCTCCTCAAGGATATACCCCCTTGCAATATAACCCAGCATTTTGTTGGCCTTTGCAGCTGCCTTCCCTACATTGTGCTGAGTTGTTCATTGACCCTGTAATGAGCACCCCCAGATCCTTCTCCTCCTCTGTCTGGGCTGGCTGCACTCCCCCTAGCTGGTAACTCCTCCTTGGGTTCTTCATCCCAAAATGCAGCACCTTGCACTTTTTGGAATTAAACCCCAGTTGCCAGGTGTCTGACCAGGTTTCAAGCTTTGCCAGATCATCCTTCAACCCCTGCCATCCCCCCTAGGTCATCCACCACTGCTCCTACCTTGGTATCATCAGCAACCAGACTGATCTTGCTCTTGATGTCCAATGATATGTCTGCAATGAATATCCCAAAAAACACTGGTCCCAACACCAAGCTCTGTGGAGCACCACTCCTCACTACCCTTGGATGTGAGAGAGCTCCCCACCCACCACCACCCTCTGTTGCCTTGCTTGAAGCCAGTTCCCTACCCATCTCACCAGCTTTGCACCTGCCCTTGTGTCTACTAACTTACTTCCCATCCTTCCATGCAGCACCGAGTTGAATGCCTTACTGAAGTCCAGATACAGAACATCCACTGCATATCCACTGTCCAGTTGCCTAGTTACCCAGTCATAGAACTCCACCAGGTTGGTTTGGCAGGATCTGCCCTATATGAAGCCATGCTGTCTGCTGTTCTGTAGTCCTTTGGCCTCTAGGACGGCCACCAGCCTTTCCTTCAGGATAGTTTCCATTAGCTTATCCATGATGGATGTGAGGCTCACTGGTCTGTAGTTTCCCAGTTCATCCTTGGGGCCACTCTTGTGGAGGGGCACCACATGAGCCATCCTCCAGTTCTGAGGTATATACCCCGAATGTAGTGAGGCATTAAATAGGTCTGCCAAAGGTCCTGTAAGGACCTCTGCCAGCTCCTTCAGCACCCTGGAGTGGATACCATCTGGGCCTGGTGCCTTATCCACCCTCAGTGCTTTCAAACCCTCTTGAACTCTTCCCTCCATGATTTCCCCATCTGTCACCCCCTCCATCCCTGTTTCTGCCATTTCTCCCCCCTTGGGTGTCACCCACTCTTCTCTTTATTAAATACTGAGCAGAAGTACTCATTTAGTGCTTCTGCCTGATCACACGCTGCTTCCACCCAACCCATCTCCTTCCTAATCCTTACTATGAGGTCCTTACAGCTCCTTTTCTCCCTGATGTACCTAAAGAAGTCCTTCTCCCCGCTTCTTAATGTCTTGTGCTACCTTGACTCCCCATACAGCCCTAGTCACCTCCTTCGATTTTGTCAAGTACTCCTCCCTGTCCTCCCCTCTCCCTGTTGTCTTGTACTTCCTAAAGGCAGCACTTTTCCTCCTTACCTGTTCCATGACCTCCTTGCTCAACCAGCTCAGTTTCTTAGCCCTAGCCTTCTTGCTCTTGGCCTTGCAGCAGGTTTTGGTTGCCTCCACTATCCCCAGCTTTATGAGCTCCCACCTCTGGTTAGTGTCCATACTAGAATGAATTCTGGCCAGGTACCCTTTTACCACTTCCCCATCCTTCCAAAGTTGGCCCTCCTAAAGTCTAGCACTCTTGTGCCTGATTCCACTCCTTCCTTGCCCATATCCAATGTGAGCCATACTGAGTGGTGGTCACTTCCTAACAGCGGTTCCTCCACTGTAAGTTCTCTCACAAAGTCCCCATTTGCCAGCACAAAGTCAAGGGTATTCCCTAACCTGGTTGGTTCACTGACCATTTGCAGCAGGAAGCTGTCCTGGAAGGCATCCAGCAGTACCTGCTCCCTTCTGTTCCTGGTTGTTGGGGTACTCCAGTCCACTCCTGGCATGTTGAAGTCCCCCTCAATCACCACACTACCCTTCTTGCAGGTTCTCCTGATCTGTCCCGCTAGTTCCCTGTCTAACTCCTCCATATGAGATGGCAGCCTGTGCACCACTCCCATTCTAAGAATCCTGTTCTTGGAATCCTGGATTTGAATCCAAATTGACTCCGTACTACCCTCCTCCCCTTGCTCCCTTACACACTTCAGACCTTCCTTCACATATAGTGCCACACCCCCTCCTTTCCCAATCACCTGTCCCTACGAAATAACCTGTACCCTGGTACAGACAGGTCCCAGTCATTGTATTGGGTGGCCCATGTTTCTGTGGTGGCTGCAATGTCCACCTCTCCCTCTGCCATGAGCCCTGTAACTCTGCAGTTTTCCCTCCCAAGGCTCCTAGCATTAAGGGTAACCACCTTCCACCATTTCCCCCCTCCCATCCTGCCCTCCTTTACCAGCATCACCAATGATGTCATGTGTCCTTTGTCACTGTTATGGGGGTAAGCTTATATGGTTTCCCAACCTGTGGTCTCTGCATGTCTCTTGCCCAATTGCCACCCCCCACTCCTAGTTTAAATTCCCTACTTCCTCCATGTACTCCTCCATCCTCCATTTCAACACTTTCTTTCCCGCCTCACTCAAGTGTAGTCTGTCCTTGGCATAGAGACTACTGTCCTCCCTACCCACCAACAGCTCATACCCTTTAGCACAACAGCAGCTTCTTAGCCATCCATTAAATTCCTTTATTTTCAGCTTTCTTGTTGTGCTTGCCTTGGGCACTGGAAGTATCTCCGAAAAAGTTACAGATCTTTCTGCCCCCACACATAATTGTCCTAGTTACTCAAACCTCCTCTGGACTATATCAACTGTCTTGTCAGCCAGGTCGTTCATCCCAAGATGTATAATTAAATGAGGCTTGTCCCTACCCCTTCTAGCATATTTCAGAACAGATTGTCCCACCCTTTCTGCTGTCATTCGTGGCATGGCCTCCACTCAAATGTGACTATGCCTCTTCCCCCTTGCTATCCCATCTGACTCATCTTAATATTGAGTCCCCCAGCACTAAGATTCCACCACTCTTACTCCCTGCTTGCTTACATTCATCTCCCTCTCTCATTCTGGCTCCTCTTCTTCCTCCTGCACATTATTTCCCCCTTTTGCCCCCGTTACAGTTCTCCCAGGAGAACTTCCCACTGCTCTGGTTTGGTCCAGGCATTTATCAATTACTCCTCTAATTTCACCATTTCCCTCCTCCACCTTCTTCCTCTCTAGCAGTGCAAAACTATTTTCTGAAGACCCTTCACAAATGCCCGCTCCCTCTTGCTTCATAGTAACCTGTTCTCTCCTTTCCACTCCATGACTTTTGCCACTTCTTCGCCTCCCCTCACAAGTCCCTATCTCCTCCTTCCATTTGTCTTTTGTCTCCCTGACCTGGTTTCCCTGGCAATCGTTCTTCCTGGCCTGGGCCCCCTTGTCCCTGCTTCCCTTCTTCTCACCCTCTCTTCACCATTGTTGGCTTAAATCACCCTTCCTCATCTCCCATTCTTCCTCCCTCCAGTATTGGGTTAAACCCACCCCCAGTCTGCCATGCCTGTCTTAATTCCTTCTGCAGACCCTCAATCTCCTTTCTAAGTTTCTCTATGTGGTTGCACACTAAACATCCTCCCACACTCCAGGCAATTTTTAGAAAGATTGGTGCACCGCAGTTGTTGCAGCCTACCACCCTACCCATTGCTGTTGTTGCCCACCGTGACCCCCCACCCTTCCAGATGCAGGATACCAAACACTCCCCCAAGTCTCCCCTCTCCCCCCTCTATCAGCGCAAAACATTCTTTTCTTAATTCCCCTTACCCCCTTTGTTGTACACATTTAGATAGATTGAGCAACTGATTTTATATTCCTAACCTTCCTATCCACACTCAAAAAGAGACTAAGTAGCTATTACACAATCTTCTTCGAACTCCTACTCCTCCTTTCCACAATGCAATGGCAATGCAAAGAAGTAAACAATGAAAGCTCCTAGATTTGCAGTTACTTCCCTTCCACTGAGATAGCAGTTACCTCTTCACTCACTGCTGTTCCTTTCCAGGATGTCTGCTTCAGCTATGACAGGTGCATATCCTTTGCCCGTTTGAGGAAATTATGTCAGAACCCCTGGTATAAAGGAAATCACAGACAAGGGGCAGGTGGGGTGAGGGGTTGGGACCAACCCCAAGTCTTCCACAAACAATCAGGTAGCTGAGGTCCCTGGTCAGACTATTAGCACCCTTCTTCCACTATGCACTAACCTTTGCAGCTAGTGAAGCCAGCAAAAATTGATCACAATTCTACTCAAAGCCCCCAAAATAGGTTTGCTACCAAAAAAAAAACAGGTCTCCAATTCAAACAGCTTCACCAACAACACATCAAAATAGGCTTGAAATTAGAAGATATAGGTCTCTGATTCAAAGAAACAGCCCCATTTAAATCACACCAAATAGGTTTTAAATCAGAAGAAATAGGCCTCTACAAATGCAGCCTGCTGCATGGTGAAACATCAAACAAATGAGCCCACTTATAGCCACCAAAACAGTTTTCAAAATTCCAACAGCCCCAAAACAATACCCGCTAGCCCCCTTAGAAGTAGTAAGAAAGAAAATAAATAACCTTCTACCAAGTAAAATCCATGAGAAACAATGTAAAAACAACAAGAAGCTACTGTACTGTAACAAATCTGATCCTTTCCCTTCGAGTTCCATTAGATGAAGTTAGGAGAGACCCTGTGAGATCTCAATTAGCCTGCACTTATAACATAAGCATTCCCTTGTCCCTGCTTCAGCATGGCAGAGAAAGCTATGAGACCTGATCTGTAAGACAGGTGCTCTTCATGGCTCTTACTTTAGGGGTGGACATGTTCTGCGCTGGGACCTGGACAGTCATCCCTGGAGCATTGTAATGCCTCCTTTAGCTCTCTTTGGATTTTGCAAGTACAGTTGCTTGGCAATTGTTCCGTAACTTGTGGCAGGGCGTTGGTGTGGCAGTTGGTCTATTTCAACTGATATGGTCTGGCAGGAACCTGTATCTAAGCATCGATAGGAAATGGAAGTGGGGGGACAAAGAGTGATGGTGCACACTGCAGTGGAGAAATGATTAATGATGGACACACATGCTACTCCAACAGACACTGTTTGGAAGTTTGCAAGAGGGCATTTCTTCAGAAGTGGGAAGGGGGGGGCTCCTGAATCATACAGACATTGAACAGGAAATACTTTTGATTACTCTGTATAGATCTGTGGATCTCAGACAATGGCTTCGAGCAGCTACCCCCCACCCCCGATCTTCAGTCACTGAATGGAAAGAAGAATGGGCTAAATCTGGCTGCAGTTGTTGACTTTTAACAAAAATACTTATCCAGATGATGGGGAAGAGGGTGTTAGCCAGGCCAAGTGGGCATTCAGCAAAAGGTGGCTCCTGATTGTCCAGGAAAAATTAGTGGTTTCAGCAGAGTGCTTCAATGGACTCCCCCCCCCTTGCATTTTGAATTGAGATATACAGTAGATCAGAACTTAACTGAGACATGGGGTCTGATTTCCAAAGATCCCTTAGAGGGATGCAAGGGTTGCAGCAAACCCTGGGTGCACCAGGGACCCGTTCCAGGTTTTACAAAAAAGCAGTGTCCCTGTGCCAAACTCCCTGGGTTCCCCACATGTGTGGAAATGCACCGAGGTGGTGTGAAGAGGGCTGTGCATGTCACAGCATCAGGTGGTAATGGGGGGCAGCAGAATAATTTATCTCTGCTGACAGAGTGGGGAGATTGGGGGGTCCACTAGATCACCAGGAAATAGTACCACTTTTTGCTTTTGATTATGATTGGGGATCAGGGTGGGGGCACTATTGTACGGGGACATTTTTCACGTGACATGCAAGTGAGACTGGGGATTGTTGAGTGGGGGTGCACTACACTACCAGGGCTAATGGTTATATCAGGGTTTGGGGGTCACTTGACTACACAGTATGGGCTGGCTGTAAATTCAACTTTTCATGCACAGCATAGCAATGGCACCCTGCTGGATGCCACATCAATGCAGTTACTCCACTGCTCTTCCATGACTGCCTCCAGTTCCATGCCCCTAGTGTGCCCCTGCTGGCCCCTGGTCTATGGAACCCCACAGATGCAATCCATTTAGACCACTTCCTTGCTGGTCCAAGTGGTGACCCCTCCTGTACCCATAGTGGGGCTACCAAAGTCCCAAAAAAGGGATGTGGCAGCCCCACCATGGTGCAAGTCCCCTTGTGACCTGGTGCACTGGAATGTTGGATGCAACCCTGATGCAAGGGGGGCCTTTATGCAACTGTTTCTGGATGGGACAAAGACTGCCTTTGAAAATCCCATTAGATGCAAGTTGTGATGTAAATCACACCTTGCATCAAACACATGTGACCCAACTCCCTTGTGTCATTCTAACTGTTGAAAATCAGGCCCATAAACTTTTGTAACCTTCTTAGTGAGCCTCGTACTACTCAATCAACATACCTCCCTCTCAGTTGTCCGGATTTTATGTCTGTGACCTGCACTGCTACTGCAATTTGTATTATGGGTCCTCACTCTCCTGCCAGTTTGGAGAATGAATGGGGGACACCGTGACCTCTGGGAGACAGTGCTTAAGACCTGGTACAGGAGAGTATTCCTCTCAGTGGCTTGGGAGAGCCTGGCACATGAAGTCTGCCAGTACAAGTCAGTCATTTACTACCCTCCTTTCACAGAGATCATGATGGGTATGGACTGACTAACATTAAGAACTGGGCCTGTGCCTCTAGCATCTCTGGAACATCCTCTTACTGTCAGAGCCATGAGCTAAGGAGAACAAGGCTAGATTCACAAGCACACAAAGATGTTTGTGGCTACAGAGAGTCCTGTGGTACCAAAACCACAATCAAACTAAATGCAACTTTAAGACATCACAGCCACTCACTGTCAAAGATGAAAATCTCCCACTCATTGGGGAACATTAAAACAATCACTTTTATTGTAAAATTCTGTGTTAGCACCCCACCATAGTATCTAGATTCATGTTGTGGACTCCATTGAAAGGTGAGCACCACCACCACTTTATTTTATTTTCTTAAAAGTGTCTAGGCCCCCCCAAAACTATAAGATATATAAACTAGCATTAGGTTTGACTTGCTGCAGTTTATACATGCACCATTATACCTACAGTTTGAGGAAAGGACCCCCAAGTAACTCTGCAGCATGCCAGGCAGTAGAATAAGGTAGGTGCATGAGAATGGGTTGGTTAGGGCTGGGCAATCATCCTGGCATTGGACACTGCCATTTGGGGCTAAGAGTTGAGGACAAATCCAGGGGACCAATTGGTTCATGAACTACAACTACTACAGCTTAATTTGGCCCCTTCACTAATGCCCTAAAAAGCCCCTTGGGGATAGGCATGTTTCCGGGTTTTGTTACCCCCTTCTTTCACTATAGCTTCCCTTTGGGATGGTCCCTCCCCCGCATAAATATTTTTATGGTTATGTACCTGCAAACTGCTTGGGGATGAAAATTACCTCCTACTTCTAGTTAATATGATAATTTTTTTTTCTCTTTCCTTTATATTTTTTCCATTCCTTTCTGTTATTATGTCTTGTCTCCCTAATCCAAAGGGAAGAAACACTATCTGAAGAATCCAGCAGCTGTTGTAGGAAGTTGGCATTCCTATTTCTCCAGTTGCTTACCACTGGGTTCTCCCTGTTGGGTTATTTTTTTGTTGCATTTAGCTATGTTGTCTAGATTGAATGTATTATGCTTAGTAATGTTTGTTCGATTTGCTTACCTTGCATTTATTATAACTGTTTTTCTATGTTGTTTTGGCAGAAAGGGGTATCTAAGGCAAGTGTTATTGCATAATTGGCAGTTTTTACCCTATTGGTTAAGTTTCTTTATAGTCTGGATAGCCATTAGGTGAACTTTTACACAACAGCTGCTATCACATAGACATAAGCTTTTATGAAGTACTGAAGAGGGGATCCCTGGCATCTGGTAACTAGGACTCTGCATACAATGTTCAGCTTTTCTATTTGTTTACACCTTATTAGTAAGTAAGTTACATTTTTATTGTTCATCCAAAACATACAAGTTTTGGACATTACAACAGATATAAAAAAAAATATCTAATAATTTACAATAAAAAGCAGAGTACATATTCATTATACAGGTGCAGCAATGCAGCATATTCCAACAAATATGTTGCACATCCTATAAACATTCAAATTCCTGGCATAATACTGTACATCAAGATTGTTACATATCTATCACACCATACCATGTGAAGTTTAACAATTTCACATCAGGCCCCCTGATTGAGATAAGACATTTGTTCCATTTGAGACGAATTACAGAAATTATAAAATTAGCAATCCTTTCCATCTCATCCTTATCCATAGGATGCATTAATATAAATGCACCAAAATCTGTAGTTGCATATTTAAGTAGGGTATCTTAAATTCCTATTATAACACGGAGCAGTGTTTCCTAGAAACCATTATTACAGGAGCATAGAATGTCTTTTGATGCTAATGAGAAGGAATATTGGTTGAAATATATGTGTCTAGAAGGTCAACTAGGATCTGCAGCTTATCCAGTAGGCAGGGAAATGTGCAGACTGGGTGGGCCAAGCGGTCCTTATCTGCCTTGAAATTCTATGTTTCTATGTTAGAAGTTAAAATGACAAATCTTGCCCAGGCAATTGCCCTCCTCAGCTAAGGCTGCAATGACATTATGAGATAATCTGAAATTAGAGTCAATTTCATTTTGCCCAAACCAAGGAGCATGTTTTTGATGTCTTACATGGAGCATCTGAGATTCTTGTGCCAGAGAAAAATGTTTTGCCTTGAGCCTACTTCTGCAGGACAAGGCAATAGATATCCCAAGCTGATAATCTCTCCAAAAAAGAACAGCATCAATTCTATCCAAAAATCAAGATTCTTCAACCATGGGGGAAAAAAGCTACTAGGATACCACTGCCTTTTTTCATTCAAACATGTGAGAGGGAGTCTATTTGGTGTATTATGTATTATTTTTAACCAGTATGAGACCACATGCAATGTCTGAATACATGAAATTGGAATTCTACTGAGCTTGGATCTAACATTTGAATTAGCTGTTCCAATAGGTACCTGTAGTATAGCTTTATAGTACAGTAATACAAAAAAGGTAGTTCTAAGTTAGACCAATTGTTGATTCCCCAGGACTCTGCACCATACAGTAAAATATATATAATTTTGGCTTCTCCTGGAGCAATGGCCAGAGCCATTGAAAGCCCACTATATTTAAAATGAAAATGTTGCCAGGCCTTTGCTACTTTTTTCACCTTGAATACCTGCTCTCTAATGTGAGTGGTTCGGTGTCCATTAGAAGTGAGGTTTACTCCTAAATAAACATAAGAAGAAACTATATCTATGCAGTTTGTATCTAGGAAGAAGTCTGGATGATTTAATTGAGAACCAAAGATCAACACTTTAGTTTTTTTAAGATCAATCTTTAAATTGAGATTTTCACATTTAACTTTAATTTGTCTATTTTATTTTGTAATCCAACAGGAGAAAGCAAAAAAAAAGAATCAAATCATCTGTATATGCCAAAATATGCATACAATTATTGTCAATTTTAGGCGAATCTAAGAGTAATGAAATATCAATGCTTAATAATGAATCAATGTATATACTGAAATGTAAAGGTGCTAAGAGGCAACCTTGCTTTACTTCCTTTATTAGGGCAGTAACCAGGGGGAATTGCGAACTAGAGTATACCTCCTTCCCACATCACCAGTTATTAACTTCTAAAAATGTGAGCAAATGTGAAGCAAATTATCACTTGGAACATTCAAGGGATGAACTCACCTATGAAAAGAAAAGAAACCCTTACCCATCTAAAGAAAAACATTGTGATATAGCCCTTTTCCAAGAAACCCACCTCCTTGAAGCAGTCTTGCAAAAATTGATTCTGGAGCCGGTAGGACAAATGGTTAATAGTTCTTACTCCAAAAAGGTGAGAGGTGTGGCCATTTTGCTTCATAAAAACAACAGACAAGTGACAAAATCGACCTTTTCCCTGTAAGGTAGATGGGTGATAGCTAGGGTAGTAATTAACTCAGAATTACTACTCTTGGTAGACACATTATAGGCCCAGTCAGGACACCTTAACCTTCTACCCAGACTCTGCCCAGAAAATTGCTCGGTTGCTCCAACTGGAGGATAGGATAGTTCTCAGTGGAGACTTCAATGAGGTTTGGGGCCCCCAGATAGACAGGCTGAGAGGCAACTCCTTTCTAGCCCACTAGATGCAGAATGACTCTGCAGGCCTTTGCTCAAGATTTTAAACTTTATGATCCATGGCATCATTTACACCCATCGACCAGGGGCATTACTTTTCCCTCTGTTCCTCATACAATGAGCAGTGATCTTGATTTTTTCCTTGCCGGTGTCACAGATGCAGGTGGTTTAGCAAGCTTCCATTGACCTTATAATAATTTCTCATCACACCTGCATGTGTATAACCCTGCTTCTGGATTCTGAGGGCCATGCAACCTCTAGATGGTATATGGATACACTCTTACTTTCATGTATGGAATTCCTGGGATGGCCAAAAAAGGAGATTGCTCTTTTCTTTGAGTGCACTGACTATCCTGGGATATCCAGAGCCACTCTCTGGGATGACTTTAAGGTATATATTCGAGGGCAAATCATCAGTTTTGCATCATTTAATAAGAAAAGAGGCCAAGCGTGCACAAACCTTGAGCAGACTCCTTAAGACTAAAGAAAAAACATAACTCTTCACCTTATCACTCATCCCAGCTACAGTGGGAAATTATGAAGCTAAAATACCGAATTACCTCTCTAACATATAATGAAGTGCACAAAGCAATACTGAAAATTTCATATAATTATTGAGAATCATGAGAAAGGGCAGGAAGGCTTTTTAGCAGTACTCCCATAAATCTGAAGGATTTCTTGCCCAACATACTCATTAAAGCCCTTACACCTCAACTAGCAGCCTCTCTAGAATTCCCAGTTATATTGCCAGAACTCCAGGCTGCCATAAAGTTAATTCCCAGGAAAAAAAATCCCAGGCCCAGATGATTTACTGTGGCAATTTTACCAGGTCTTTAGTTTGCTTTTCAACAATCATTGAAGGTGTTTCAAGAGTTATTCCATAGAAAATCCCTCCATCCCACTGTGACTGAGGCACTGATTATACTTCTCCCCATACCTGACAAAGATCCCCAGTTAGTATCTAATAACAGATTAACGTCCTTGCTTAATGTTGATGTTAATATTTTGGCAAAGTTATTATCTAATCGTCTGGGCAATCTTCTCCCAAATATTATTGATCAACACCAAACAGGTTTGGGAAAGGGCAGGATGGTGATGGACAATATAAGGGCTGTATTGAATGCCACATGGGTGGTGACACGTTCAGACAGCCTAGCAGTGCTGGCCAGCATTGATACAGAAAAGACATTTGACTCTGTAGAGTGGGAATACCTCTATCAAGCAATGGAGTACATGGGTTTGGGGCCCTGGGCTCATTTCATGCATCCAAACTTTATACGACTCTACTACAGTGAGAATTCTGATGAATGGACAGGTATCTGCTCCAATCTGACTTCAGAGAGGAACTCGCTAGGGATACCCCCTCTCATCGCCATTATTCCTCATTGTAGTTGTAGCAGTAAAACATTTATTAATTTTTGTACAAATGAACTGGATAACCTAACTGAGCTGAAGTTCATTTACAGTGAGGTCCAACAGCAAAATTCCATTTCATACATTGCATAGTTGTTAAATACTCACTAGCACTGTGTACAACATCATCAAGATTCAGAATACATTGACCTGGACATTGTCACATCTCACAACCAGACAGAAATAAAATCTTAAGACATTTTACTAATACATAATAGATCTTTACTCTTATACTATCATGTTCACTTTTAGTACTATTGTTTTTATTAATCCTATTAATTTCTTGCGGGTGGATCTTAGGTTAATTGGTAGTTTATTCCAGATAGCAGCACACTGTAACTAAAGTGGTTTCTTGCCATTTCTGTTTTAAATTTGGGTAGTACTTTTTCATTGCAGCAGTGCCTCTCCTCTGCAAATTGAGGATATAGCCCCCAAGTCACCGGTGTCACTTGTGGGCAGAAGCAGGTAAAAACCTTGGCCTTTGTGGATGATTTGCTCCTCACTTTATCCAAATTGGCGATATCACCACCTGTGGCCCCCTCTCTCTAAAGTGAGATTAAATCCCTTTTTGGCCTTAAGATAAACCGGGTTAAAACTGAGGTTCTTCCTTTCAACAAATTTACACAAGATTCTGGGCCTTAAGTTTCAAAAACATACAATTATGTATTTAGGTGTCTGATTCACCACCAGAGTGATTTGATAACCTTTAACTTTTGGACCCCTGATTTCAAACTTGGAGGTAGACTTTGATAGGTGGAAAAGCTCAGTCTATCATTTGGAGGAAAAACGGCCGTCTGAAAAATGATGGTTTCCCCAAGATCCTGTTTTTGTTAAATAGTCTCCCAGTCCCCACCCCAATAGCCACATTTCAGCTTTTAGAGAAGCCATTCATTTCACTTCTATGGGAAGGGGGAAAAACATTTTAGCATACTAAAGTTTAGGGCCTCCTGCACTAGAGGTGGATGAATGGGTGGGAGCCATGGCTTTGGTCTATCATTAGGCAGCAGGCATTTGTCAAACTCTTTGTTGACTGGAGGACCAGAAAAAGTAGGCTCCTCTTAAAAAGACATCTTCCTGTTAATATTCATTCTTCCTCTGTCTGTCTCTTGATATATATCCCCAATACATTTTGCCAATATGGCCTGGAGACCCTTAATACAGTACCATCAATGGGCAACCCACCCCCTGGGTAAATGGGAACCTCCATGGCAAAATCCTTGCCTGGTAATTGATCAACTTCCAGTGCATTGGACCTCCTGGACAAATAAAGTGATATTAATGGTGGCTCATCTAGAGAACCCTCAGACTGGACAGTTATCTTTTGAAGAACTTTCTGCAAAATTCTCCTTACCCATATCAGACTTCAGGCAATATCTTCAGATAAGAACAGCCATTAAGGCAAGATTTCAGTCCCACCCCATGCAGGGATCAAAATCTTTACCAATAGGAATTTCCAGGTGGCTTAGAAACTCCCAAGGTATCAGAAGGAAAATTCATGCACATCTCCTATACCACTCTATCTCTTCACTTTGACATTGCCAGAAAGCCTGGGAGAGGGTCTGGAACAACCTGCTTAAGCATGCACATACAAGTTTCAGGGATAAGAGATACCACCTTATATGGAAAAAATATTGCATAGGTGGTACTGTACTCTGGTTCTACATTAAAAATTAACCTTGTACCCACAGACCTATGCTGGCACTGCTTTAATAACCCAGGTATGCTCACACACACCTCATGGTCTTGCCTAACCATTTCTGACTACTGGACAAAGGTCACACAGTTTTGTGATAGGATGACACTGGAACATTTGCTATGGAGTCCCTTCAACTGGCTTCTGTTGGGACTGGGCCTGTCTCAAGTAATACCATAAGAAGAAGAAAAGAAATGGTTGGGTGCAACCATGTTGGTGGCAATTAGATTTTGTTGATTTGATTTTTGATTTGATAAAAATGTATTTTTATACAGGAAACAACTGTTGGGGTGTGATTCCCATTTGCAACAGTGGCCTGTGGTTAAAATAAAATACAAATTCACAAACAAACAGTCATAATATCTCATTCAATCTAATGACAATACTATTATAACACATAGATCGTTATCATATTTATCTAAAACATTGACATTTTGTTTTCAAGTATTTGTGCATTATCACTTTAAATTTATAAAAATCAGATATCAATGTTATTTCATGTGGCAAGTTATTCTAAGTTCTAGCCAGACTATTCTGTAGTACTCTATCCCCCCTCCTGTTCATTGATCTATTCAACGGTATTTTCAAGGAAGACTTCTGTAGTCTAGTCACCTGGGTGGGATTAGACTCAAGTAGTACTTGATGAGCTGGTGGGCGTTTCTCTTTCTGGTAAATTAGCCTATGTCAAGTTAATATCCACAGGTATACCCTCTGGGCTTTGGGTTGGAGCCAATCTAAGTCATGATAAACTGCACAATGATGTATTTTATTACCTTTTTTATTATAAAATTCCTCATTCTATAGTATACTTGATTCAATTTGATTAGGGAGTTTTGATTAGAATGCATATACAGTGAGAGACCATATTCTACTACTGGTAACAATAATTGCTTCACTAATCTTTCTCTAATTTCTCTAGGTAGACAGCCTGAGATCCTTCTTAGAGCTCCCAGCCTCTGTTACACTTTTATTTGCAATGATATATGTTCCTTTAAAGTTAACCCACGAGTCCAAAAAGACTCCTAAATATTTTTAAATTGATAGAAGTTCAAGTTACATTCTGCACCAGAGTCCCATCCGAAAATTTAAGCTCCAATTCTAGCATCTTTTTCTTCATATGTCTTACCAAGAACATCATACACCGTTTTTTTTTTTGTACTTAAGAGCAAACCCGAGTGTCCCATCTATGTTTGTATACAACTAAAGTCTGTCTGGAGCTTCTGTCTTAGGTCCTCGGGATTCCTTGCAGATGCAGCCAGAACTGTCATCTGGGTAGAGTCTGATCTCACCATCTCTTATCCATGTTACCAAATTGTTAACATAAATATTAAATAGCACTGGGCCCAATATTGAGCCTTATAGGATACCTCTATTTCCACCAGACCTGTGACAGCAGCATCACATGAAACACACTGTCTATGTTTAGCTAAGTAGGATTTGAACCATGATAAAGGTTCTTGTTGTACCTCAATATTGACCAGTCTCTCCAACAAGCCCCTGCACTGTACTAAATCAAAAGCCTTACTAAGGTCCACAAACACTGCTCCAGTACTCCAACCTTGGTTTAAAGATGTTGCAACCAAGTTATTGAAGTCTAGTAGAGTGGAGTTTGTGGACCTTCCCTCCCAGAACCTGTGTTGGTATTCTGTTAGAATCCCCTCCTGTTCAAGGTAGTAGCCAGACTGGTAATATATCAGTTTCTCCAGCACCTTTGACAGGATGGGGAGTAGAGTTTTTGGTCTGTAGTTTGACAAGCATTGCTATCTCCACCTTTAAAGATGGGGATAATTTTCCCCATCTGCCAAATTTCTGGTAATGTTGAACTACTTAAGCTCCAATTATAGAAGTAAGTTATCACTGGGGCAAGTAAGTCTGCTCCAGTCTTTAAAAATCTTGCATAGATACCATCCATTCCTTCACTTTTTGACACCTTTTGCCTTTTTAATTTTGTATCTGCTTTTTTATTTCAGTTTTCCTGAACCTAAATTTTACAGTTCTCCTATCTGTTAGAGCTGCAGGCTGTATTTTATTTTTCTCTTCAATTATTTGTGGTATTGAAACATCTAATGTTTTTAAAGTTGGTTTAGGGATTTTTTTAATCAGGTAATTCCTGAAAATAAGAATTGAATAAATTGACCACCTCTTTTGAGTCTTCAGTTAGTACATCCCCTTTTAATAAACTGTATTTCTAGTTTTGACTGGATTTCTCAAAAATCGGTAGTACATTTCCAGAATCTATTAGGATCCTGTATTCTATTTAAGCTACTTCGGTGATAACTTTTGTGCTATATTTATCTATTTTGTACATTTCTTTCTCCAAGTTTTGAATGCATTCCAATCTTCTGCTGTTCTAGTTCTTTTAGCTTTTCTCCATACTGTATTTCTTATTTGTAGCAATGTTTTTAAATTTTCCTTTAACCAAGGAATTTGTTTGTTCCTATCTTTCTTATGTATCTTTGGGACATGTAATTGTATAATTGCTTTAAAAGAGTCTGTGAACTCTTGGATGGCTAAATTAAGATCTGGAATCAAATGCACTCTATCCCAGTTAAAACTGCAGAGGCTATTCCTGAAAAATTCACCACTGAATCTTTTTAAGTCCCTTACCCAGTAATCCTCTTCATTATTTCCCAAAATCTTTTCCAGCATTAAGTTGCATTGTATAGGGTTGTGGTCTCCCAGATTCAGTGGTAGGATCTTCCGGCCCTCTACTTTCAGATTCTGAGGAATGAAAAAACAGGTCTAGTATTGAACCTTATGTTCTATTTTTTAAACTTCTTGTTGGTTGGTGTATTAGCTGTTCTAATCCCAAGGCCTCAAAACTTAATTTTAACTTATTACCTCAGTTTTGTTGCCAATTAACGTTAAAATCCCCTGTTAATGTTACACACTGGTATCTCACTTTCTCTATTAATATTTCTGTTAACCTGTCAAATGTTTTTATTTTGGTTTGGGGGGAGCATAAAAAACAGCTACCACTAATTTAGTTTTTAGTAGTTCTATCATTAAACAGTCAATTCCCTCCACATCCCTTGTTAAAATTATTCGGTAGGGTCTTAAATTATCCTTTATAACATCACCCCTCCTTGCCTCTTCTCCCTATCTTGTCTTTGTAAACTGTGCCCTGCCAATTGTAATTCTTTATTTGTTGCTCCCTGGTGTAGCCAGGGCTCAGAAATTGCCAGAATATCCTGATCCATTTCAGCTGCCCAAACCCCGTATTCATCAATTTTAAGTACCAAGCTTCTAACATTCTCATGCATTATTGTTAATGCCTTAAAGTCCCCAGGCCCTGGATTAAATTCAACATCACCACATTGGGCTAATAAAATGAAACAGATTAAACCCTTTACCCTAATGTTTACTGCCTCTAACATGTTGAAGTGGCAGTCAGATGCTTCTCCATCTGTTACTGACTGGCTGGCAGCATTGAGCTCACCACAACCAAACCCAGATAGATCAATTGGTTCATTCCACTGGTGTGTCATACAGACGTGGAACACTGATGAGTCTTGGTATGATGAAATACGTGTCCATGTCTTCTGTTGGCACAATTTGCAGTCTGTGAGAGAGGCCTTTCAGCACCATGCATTTCTGCTTAAAGTTGAAACAGCATAATATTTTGTGGTGATTTGCATATACTGCACAGCCCATGATGCTTTGTATTATGGGGGTATATGTGATTTTGTATTTCTTTGAAACTTGGCTTCCCAGCCAATGCCCTTTGGGGTAACCCTTTCCTCAGTGCTTGTGCACTAAGGTTCTTTGCCTTTTAGCTTGTTTTTTGTTTTTATTGGGCTCATCACAACCCAGTCCAGATAGACCAACTTAGGGTATCTGGTTCATTCCACTGGGTTGTCATACAGATGAGGCACACTGATGAGTCCTGGTAGGATGAAACAAGTGTCTGTGTCTTCTGTTGGCACCCTTTGTAGTCTGCATGAGATGCCTTTCAGCACTACGCATTTCTGCTTAAAGTTGAAAAAGCATAATATTTTGTGGTGATTTGCATATACAGCCCATGATGCTTTGCATTATGGGGGTATCTGTGATTTTGTATTTCATTGTTAAAACTAGCAGAGTATGAAAGGCTGACCCACCTTTTCAGAGGAAATTTGAGTCTGTATTATGCAGTGTGGAGCACCTTTCTCAAGTGCTCTCTACCCCCTCCCAATGGTTGATAATGTACTTTATTTTTGGCTTTCAGAATATACTCTCTTCCTGCTACTTGCTAGAAGATGTTATATCTGTTAGACATAACCACTTTTTCTCTTTTTGTTATAAAATTAAAAAAAAAGGACTACAAAAGTATAACCACTATAATAAGTATCACCGTTGAGTCTTAATAGTTGCTTTTGTCATTTAAGGATGGTTATTATTAGTTACTTCATGCTTGCTGTGTTAGTTACATGTTACTTAGTTGATTCTTTTTCCTCTCTTTACTGGAATAAGTTCAGTAACTGCTTTTAAGTCAATTATTTATTTAACTATTATATATTAAGGGAGAACAACCTGAAAAATGTAGCTGTACATTTCAAGTCTTTGTACTATGCTGTTAGTTTTTCTGCCCCTTTGAAAATCAATAAAAAATGTATTACAAAAAAGATAAAACTGTATTTAATTTGTTTAGGAGGGCGCCATATAGTATAAAAAATACTGGATGGGCAATTCTATGCCCAAACATTGTGCAATGCTACATTGGGGTTCTGATTCCCACAGACCTCTTGAGGTCACAGGGAAATCAGAACCCTTCTGTGGCACAACACTCTGGTTATGCATAGTTGACCATCCAGTATCCTCTCTATCTTGCTAATATGTATGTATGTATGTATGTATGTATGTATGTATGTATGTATGAATGAATGAATGAATGAATGTGTATATATATATATATATATATATATATATATATATATATATATATATATATATATACACACAACACACACACACACACACACACACACACACGCAAATATTATAGTGGCTAATAGAGCAACTATTGGTAGGGGTTGAGTAGGCATTTTAATGTTAAACCCCAAATTTTGCACTTTAATAACTTTGCAACCGTTCAACGGATTTGCACAAAATTTGGCATGCTCCATCTCATATGGTAGATCTCTTGACTTGCCAAGCTGTGTTTTGGTCAGACTAACATTCTTTGTGCAGCGAGGTGCTGAAAAATGCATTTTTTGTGACCTTTGACACGTTCTTTGCCAATCACACTGTAACCACACCGTGTGGTGTTTTGGTCTGAAATTTGAAAGAAAGAAAGAGTTTGGTTCAAAGAACAATCCAGCATTGGTTTGGTAAAAAAAAAAATATATGAATCTGTTCCAAAGTTATTTCATTTCTAATTTTTTTGAGTTCTGAGCATGCTCAGTTCATTCCAAGATTTATGTTTTGCAAAAGGGGACTGGGCTCATGGTCAAGGATTTTGTCAGCTCACAAAAGGGGATTTAAAAAATCCCAGTTCATCAGAAAAAAATTCCTCGTCTGCGAGTCGCCATCTTGTTTTCATTTTTTCCCCCAAACAAATTGTAGTAACTTCCTCCATGGGTGACTTCTTGTTGCAATAAGGCATGGGTTTTGTTCAGGGTGATGCCCTTTACAAAACTATACCTTTGGTTTGCTTCATTTTGTCCCAAAAAATGGCAGTTTCAAATTTTTAAATTCTTCATCTGTGACTCGCTTCTTATCCCCTTTTGCAAGCTGATAAAATCTCAGTCCACCAGCCGATCCCCTTTCATGAGGTAGCAAAATCCTTGACCATCACTTTGTGACCAGATGGCCCTTCTCGCAGATGAGGATTGCCTGACAGTCAAGGATTTTTCTGTGTCGCGAAAGGGGATCTACTCATGGACTAGGATTTTGTCAGCTCATGAAAGGGGATTGGGTTTTTGAATCCTCTTTTGTGAGCTGACAAAATACTTGTCCACAAGCTAACCTCTTCTGTAGGTAGCAAAATCCTTAACCATTACTCTGTGACTAGATGGTCCTTCTGATGGACAAGGGATTTACCTCACGGTCAAGGATTTTCTGCCTCATGAAAGGGGATTGCTGCAGATTGGGATTTTGCCAGCTCACAAAAGATGCATTGAGTTTTGAACTTCCCTTTATGAGCTGACAAAATTCGATTCCCAACAATCCCCTTTCGTGAGGTAGCAAAATCCTTGATCTTCACTTTGTGATCAGATGGCCAAAATCTGACAGTCAAGGATTTCTCATGGATGGTGATTTTGACAGCTGGTAACGGGGATTGACCTCGCGGTTGGGGATTTTGCTACCTCAGGAACTAGGAATTTTTAAACTTTTAAAAACCTTCCCACTGCATTTGTAAATTAATGGTTTGGTCTTTTGACTTGAAATTTGCAGGATATTAAGGGGATGCCCCAGACATGTGAATTATGCTATTTAGGTGTTGAAAAGTTAATTGGTTCCATAGAGATACCATCACAAAGTTGATATTTTTCCCATAGGATAAAATTGTGGTGCCCATACTGACTTTCAGTGCCCCATATCTCGAAAACAAAGTGAGATATGGATTTTTAACTATCCACAGCTTAGCTGCTAAAACAAGTTTGGAAGTCATAGATTACACCTGCAGTGGAATTTTTTTCCTTCTTGCTATGGTTAAGGAGATATTGGCAAATTAGTGTCATAAGGGTTCCAAGGGTGCCTTTCAAGCACATTTCGGTGCCCGTATCTTGTAAACGATGTGAGATATGCATTTGTTTCACTTATCTTATGTGGAGGTCTTACTGTCATGATTACAATGACACTTGAATTTTTTTTTTTATAGCTGCTATGGCTGCTGAGGTATTGGCAGATTAGTGTTACAAGGGTTCCTTGCCCTATAGGGCTGCTGTATGATTCCATAGTTATGTGTAAGTGGGAGTGCAGAACCTGGAGGGTCCACGCTCCCACAGATGCATATTGTTATGCAGAAATCGGCAGCTTTTCAGGCCTCGTGCTCCCACCAGCACATACTATTTACTAGTTATATTACACTTTTTCAAAAAGTAAGGAAATTCATTGCAAAAAACTTTGTTTAATGCATCATAGAGTTAAAGCTACAAAAGTGGGGAAATAAGATGTTAGGGTTGAGCCCCTAATCCCCCACTACTAATTCCTTCTCTTCTGTTAGATTCCGACAGACTCCAGGGTGTGCCATTGGGTCATGAGGCTTAATTCTCACCATTCTTCTTTACTGTAGCATGTCAACCTATTTACACATGGAATGGAGTGAGAGCACTACTCCTGGCGCCTGTCGGTCTGTTGAGGATGGGAGGTGGTGGTTGAGGAGTCTCAATCTAATGTCTAATTTTCCCACTTTTGTCACTTTAACTTGAATCTGATGCATTAAACAGTTTCTTGTGTGCGGAATATTTCTATAGGTGTGGTTGCACTCCATAGTTAGGGTTGTATAGATAGTTCTATGGTAAATTCAACATGTTATACCTCAATAGCTTTGGCATTTTCTGATGAAATAGCCATAGATTTGGCATTCATAGTCACCCTGTAAATATCTCAAGATGTGAAAAATTTCATGATGGCATCTTGTATGGTTATGGAGAGGTAAACAGACAAAAACACTTTTTTCCAATTGCTTAACATGGGATTTTTTGACCTAATCTACAGTCCAGATGGAAAGAATTTTTTTCTTGAAATTTTCGGGATGATGGGGTCTGTGCCATGGGTGTGCCTTTTCATAGTAATGGTGAGACGATATCTCACAGTTTTTGAATTGTACCATAGCAGCCACAGACACTGCCAGCTATTTCCTGAAATTTCTGTGATATTTCCAGATATATCTAATGTTTTCACCATTTCTACAGTAGGGGCAGCAGAAAGAAACTATTTCGTGAAATATCTGGAAATAGCTGCCAATGTCTGTGGCTACTACTGCAGTTTTTGTCATTGTTGCCAGACAGGCAGGTAAATGAAAACCATTTGAACTGTTAATTGTTAAGGATTTACTGTTCATGCTCAGAGAAATACTGTATGCTTCCTCCATCTTGGTTTTTCTTTTCTCCTTTTAAAAATGGATTTCTAAAGAAATCCTACTTGGTTAGGAATGACCAAGACCTGTATTTAGGTCTCAGTCACATGCTTAGTAACATTATTGTATTATTTAAACATTTTTAGGCCAACTATGTATTTTGGGGCAAGAATCATATTGTCTGTCACTCGCTTAGTTAGGATCACTTGATTGGAAAATAACCAGTCAAAGTTCTTTACAGGTTGAACTTTACTGTTTGAACTGCAAAGATTTCAAACAGTAAAGGTCCATGACAGTTCAAACTGTCATATCTACCTGTTGCATAGTTGCACCCCCTACCTGTTACCATACCCAAATACAACAATATAACCCCCAAATACAAAATATGTATTCCCTGGTAGTCTAGTGGTCCCGCCCCTGTTCTCCGACCGCTGTCACTTTTTATTTATTTACAGGTTTTTATTTATTTTTTATATTTCCTGGATGTCTAGTGGTCCCTCTCCCATTCTCCAATTGCCATCCTTGATATTGTTTCTCATTCCCTGGTGGTCCAGTGGTTCCTTCCCTTCTGTTCTCAGATCGCCATCCCCAATGTTGTGTCCCATTCCCATTCTCCAATTACCATCCCAATGCTGCATTTTATGTCCTTGGTGGTCCAGTGGTCCTTCCCCATACCCCACTCTCCAATCACCATCCGCATGCTGGATTTTATGTCCCTGGTGATTCAGTGATCCCTTCCCCCATTCTCTGATTGTCATCCCCATGCTGGTTGTTATGTCCCTAGTGTCTAATGGCACCCCCCCCAGTCTGTTCCTGTAAAAAGAAAACCACCCCTTCATGCTTTTTGTTTTGCTAAAAAAAGATTCCTCACCAATCAGCCCCCCACCCCTACCTCCCACTCAACCCCACACCCCCATACACCCTCACTCACCTGAACAAGTACCAGGTTCAAGATCCACTCTCCCAGTAGAAGGCATGTCTTGCTGTTGGAACCGGTGACTATAATATGAGAAACTAAGGTAAATGCTGTTCAATGTATTTCAAAGGGGGTTTCCATTTTAATGCTAACTCAGTCATTTTTGGACATTTTAACCCCATCCGGATTTTCAACATGGCCTTATGGGGACCCCACCTCATGAGCAATGTGACTGTCATTACGCAATTCTCTCCTGAAAGGAGATTTTGCAGTCAGTTGGTGAAATCAACTTTGGGACTGGATTTGACACTTTTTCCTGAGTTTGTTCATGATGAGGGATCATAAGAAGGCTATGTTAAAAATCTGGGGTCAAAATTTGTAAAAATGGCAGAGTTATGACCATTCATTCCAGTTTCGCTACGAACGCTTGTAACTTTGGAAATTGTAATTATTTTGATCCCAAATTTTCAACATAGAATTCTTATTACCCACATCATGTATGTGACAGCTGTCAATGTTCAAATCCTGGTCAAAATGTCTTTTCACACCTGTGGTGCAGAATGACATTGCAGTTGCACTTAACTACGTTTTGGGGAGATTCGAACATTTTCAATACCAGGTACATGACATGGGATAATAAGATGTCTATGCTGACAATTTGGTCACTGCTGTCCTACAAATGGAAGAGCTGGGCCCTTCCACAGCTGCATACATATATGCATTTATGGAGGGAAGGGTACACTGCACTTCACCTCAGCAAGTAAGGGTACAATTATTCTATCTTAAAACTATACATGGGCTCCCTCAGTTAAATAAGGCTAAGATTACACTATCTCAAAAAGTAAGGAAATCCAATGCAAAAAAACTACATTAATGCATCAGTTAGAGTTGCTATTAAAGCAACAAAAGTATGGAAATGTTATGTTAGAGTTTTCATCCCTAACTCTGCATTTCCCTTCCAAGCAGCCAAAGGGAACAAGGCAACACAAGTAACCACAGACATCCATCATTAGGTAAGACAAACAACATACAACTCTTTCCACATGACACAAGAGGCATCAGTCATCATGGTCTAGTGCTTCTGTAGCCATGAATAAACATGCAGACATGCACACCACCTGGGAAGTGCAGTAAAAAAATGTCCTCAGGATCACATTGTAAAGTGTAAGTAAGGAATAACACATGACAGGGTGTGTGATAATGCTATATTACCACATGGCTCAGGTGAGTTATAAGGCATTAGGTGCAGCCAAGTGGCTTCAATCACCTGGAAGTGTGATGATTCCAACAGCTCCCTCGGGCATCTTATCACTCAAGCCTTCTCAGCCTATGCTTCCCTACCCACCCCCCTGTGTTATGAAACCCCCCTTCTCTTCCTATCGCTCCTGGCATAAACTCTCCTTCTGCCACCCTCTGTCCAGAACAGCTCTCCTCCTTCTGCTCCTGACTGATAACATACATCCCAATCCCGGTCCAGCTTGAAAAGGCTCCTCAAAGGAATCCACCGGCCTTCATATTGCTTCCATGAACATATGTAGCCTCCTTAAAAAAATTCGACTCTCTCAATTGCTGGTTTGCGGTTCATAAACTTGACGTTATCTCAATAGTTGAAATTTGGCCGTCAGACTCTACCCCTGACTCCCTGGTCTCACTCCCTGGCTACTCCTCTATCGGAGGACTGTGTTGGTAGGCAAGGTGGGGGCTGTGCCATTTATGTCAAAGATCCTCTCATTGGACTAGCCCTCCCAGCCCCAGTCCTTGACTTCAGGGCTCAGGCCCTAACCCTAAAACAATCTCCTGATCCCTCTAGGGGTCCCATCTACCTGACTACAGCATACATACCCCCCAAAAATCAAGCACAAGCACTAGGCCCACTAATAGATTATCTTACCTCCCTACCCCACTCCTCCGACCAAATCCTTGTGGGGGACTTGAACATCAATTGGCTCAGCCCTTCATCCACTTCCTCCCGTGACGCCTTTATAGCCATCGACCTAACCCAACTAGTCTCCCAACCCACTAGAGTGAATCCTAGAATGGGCTCTAGCACACTCCTGGATGTGGTCCTCACAAACCGCCCTAACCGCATCCGCAATATCCAAATCCTCCCAGACTGCCTTAGCGACCACTCCCCGGTTCTCTTCTATTGGTCAACCTGCTTGCCCAAACCCACAGCACAAACTACCATTTGGTGACATCTTAGACCTGGTGGGCTGAAAGGCCTTAAGTAACTCCTAGCCCTCATAGACTGGTCCCCTATACTAAACGCCCCGGATATTGACATGGCCCTTACCTTCTTTATCCACACCTTCAACTCTGCTTGCGACATTTTTTCACCCATAACTGCACACCGGTCCAAAGTAAGGCATGCCCCCTGGATTACCCCCACCCTGCGCCAACTTCTTAAGTAAGGTGTGGTACAATCTATGGCACATTGCCATGAAACAGGCCTCCCAGCTGACAGGGATGGCCTATGCTGCTGTTCGGAACAAATGTACATGGGCCATCCCAGAAAGCTTAAGGCTGAGCACTATCAAGCCTCCTCACTTCTTCATGGGGAATGCTAGGACCTTCTGGGACAACATTACAGCAGCTGAATGGTGGCACGCATTCCCCCCACCTTCGCTTATCAACATTAATGGTTCAGTCTCCTTAGACCCTGTCCTTATTGCCAACCACCTCAACAAATCTTTCACAGACCTTAGCCAGGTGCTCCCTGATAATTTCTTCTCTCCCCCTCCCTCCAGGTATGTCCTTATTCTCCCATGTCCCTTGCTCTACCTGCGCCGAGTCACTGCCCAGGAAGTCAGACCTTACCTACTCAAGGCCTTAAAGAGTAACACAATTGGCAATGTCTCCCTTGATCCCAGTCTTCTCAGTCAGGTTCTGGATCTGGTTATCTCACCAATCACCAGCCTCTTTAACATATCCCTCTGCCTAGGGCAATTCCCCTCTGCCTGGAAGATAGCTACTGTCACCCCAATACACAAGGGTGGTGATAGGACCCTCCCTAGCAATTATCAACCTATCTCAATCCTCTCCTCCTCTCTCTAAGGCCTTAGAAAAAATTGTGGCCACCCAAATCTCTGAATACCTCGATAAATATAGCATCCTCTGCCCAGAACAACATGGTTTCAGAGCAGACCACAGCACTAATACTGCCCTCCTGGAGTTCTCGAACTTTCTTCACACCTCACTGAACTCTGGCTCCCTAGCAGGTGCAGTGTTCATTGACTTATCAAAAGCCTTTGATACTGTCTCCCAGCCCCTCCTGCTAACTACCCTTAGTCACTTAGCTTTGCCACTGGGCCTGTTTCCTGGTGCTCCAGCTACTTGTCGGCCCACTCACAACATGTGAAAATCTAGGGAAAACTTTCCAGCACCTGCCCTATCCGCTCTGGAGTCCCTCAGGGCTCCATTCTTGGGCCCTTGCTCTTTTTCCTTTTTCTCAACTCCCTGCCCAGTGTATGTACTGGTAAAATCCTTCTTTACATGGATGATGCTGTACTCTTTGCCTCCGACCGTAATCCCATCTCACTTCAGGATTCTCTGCAGGAATCCTACAATGACTCAGAAGCCTGGTTTACTGAGCACAGGCTCGTAATTAATCTAAAGAAAACCAAAACCATGCTCTTTGCCCACCCCCAAAATAAATCCAGTAACTATCCTCTCGCAGGCCACTCCACCTCTAAACTCCCTATTGAGCTAGTTCACTCATATAAATACCTAGGTATAACCTTTGACCCTGCCCTCGCTTTTCATGCCCACATCTCTGCCCTTGCCTCAGCCTCTAACACTTGGCTAGGTATCCTCTATCGTCATAAAAACTGCCTCCCCACAGATGCCCTCCGAATTGCAGTCACATCCTCTGTTCTATCTCTGGTAGACTATGGCCTACCTGTGTATGGTGCAGCAGACCAGACTGCCCTGCACAAGATCTGCCTCACCTTAAACAAGGCCTGCAGGCTCATAACTGGGGCTCCTAGTCTAACCCACACGTGCCATCTTTACACCATGGCTAATCTACTCAACCTAGATGAGCGCCTCAAATACCAAACCTGCCTCCTAACAAAAAAATCACTCCTTGGGCTATCCCCACTGGGTCTGTCAACCACTATCCACCGTGCAAACCCTACAGTGCATACCCGCATATCCTGCAAAACTGCACTGGTTATACCAAGGGCGAGAACCTCGCAAGGTCAAAGGGCTTACCCCTACAGAGCCCCCTGTTGGTATAACGCCTTCCCTGCCAGAGTCACTGATGCCATCTCATTATCTTATTTTAAAACTAGTCTTAGAAATCACCTGCTCTCAACATGCAGCTGTATCTGCTTCTAAGCCTCCTCCTATCCTCCCCAACAAGGCTCACTGAGCCGCTCTCTGATCTTCTGTCCAGCTCTACCTTTACTTGCTACTATCGTCCCCACACTCCTCTTCTGATGTCTTCCACCCAGCCTTACCTTTATTCTGCCCACTGAATCAATCTCCATGTAACTACTGTATATTGTCTACTCTGTAAAGCGCACATGTAAGCCTGTTGTATACTGTGTTTGACAAATGCCGGTATTTTTTGGCTGATTCCTAAATGTACTCAGATTTTTTGTCTGCCTTGATGTTTGTTTCTTGCACGGTTTTGCCCTCACTGTGACGAGGTACCTTTGTAAATGAGCCTCTGGCTCAAAGATTGTTAAACTGATGTTCTAATAAATAAAATAAAATAAATAAATAAGCAGGACCACATTATAATTTTTTTTCCGTAAGTACTTTATCCACCGGAGACTTGACAGGTGCCTACAGCCCTCCAAACAGAACTCTCTCTCTCTCTGATCCCATCACTCCCATGCTAGGCAGTCCCCAGTAGTTTCCCCATGGATTGCCCACTGCAGTGGGGCCAGGAGGAGGTTGCCAGCTTCTCCACCCCCTCCAGAGACCCAATCCAGAATCTGGGGACTGCTCCTGGAAGCAGTGGGCCATCATAGAGTCTGCCAAGCCCATTTTGTCTTTTTCACCAGTCCCCCCCTCCTTTCTGATGTAAGGGCACTGGATCAAGCATCCTGACCCATACCACCCTCCAGCCACTGCCAGAGCAGTGAGCGAGCAGGATGACTACTCCTCCCCCCTCTTCCTGAGAGAGGAGAGCTGTCCTCCGGATGCTTAATCCTCTCTCCCCCCTGCTGAGCCCCAGTGGCCCAGGCTAGTTCCTGAACTTGGGTCATTGGCTTGGCACGATGTGTGGTGTCCAGCGCCTCAATCCTCCTGACTAAGGGGCCAGCCATACATTATAAATTTTAAGTGAGCAATACCACACAGCATGTGTGGTAATGCTAAATTGTTGCATGCCCCAGGTGGGTTGTGAGGTATGAGGTGCAGCCCAGTGCCTTCAACCACCTGGGAAGTGCAATATAAAATTACCATAGGATTGCATTGTAAATTGTAAGTAAGCAATAACACATGGCAGGGTGTGAGGCAATGCTAAAATGCTGCATGTCCCAGGTGGGTTGTGAGGAACGAGGTGCAGCTGAGTGCCTTTAAACACCTGGGAAGTGTGGTATAATATTCCCATTGTATCAGATTGTAAATTGTTAGTAAGCAATGACACACAACAGGGTGTGCAGTAATGCTAAATTACTGCATGTCCCAGCAGGGCTGTGAGGCATGAGGTGCACCTGAGTGCCACAATCATTTGGGAAGTGCAGATGTCTTCACTCAGGTGCTGAGGGCACCTAGGCTGCCACAGAGGCATAGGGCCTAATGATGAACATCTGCATTGCTTGTGTTGCCTTACCCCCTTTGGCTGTTGGGAGGAATGCAGAGTTAGGGCTGAAAACCATAACATCGTATTTTCATACTATTTTTTATTTTAATAGCAACTCTGACTGATGCATTAACATAGTTTATTTTAATGAATACATTATCTCTCTCACATATATATATGTGTGTGTGTGTATGTGTATGTATCTATACATCTATATGAATATATAGCTGTATATGATTTAGCTAGTTATGTCTCTATATGTGTGTATAGACACACACACACACACACACACACACACACACACACACACACACACACACCTGTAGTCTATTGATATTGCAGTATTGTGCACAAGGCAATAATATCTTCAAGAGGTCTGAAGAACTTAAATGAACTCTTCAGCCCCAGAGATGGTATTATTCCCTGAGCAAACCACCTGCTTGTTTTCTGCATTTTATACAGAGTAACACATTGGCTAGGATATTCAAAGGGGTTGCGCTGGTGCAACCCTGCATTGTGCCCCAGTGGGATATTCAAAAGGCTGCCAAGCGCAGCACAAGTCCTGATACGCAGGGGCGCAATGTAATCCTATGTATCGCAGATGCAGGGAATGTGCCCATGCATATGTGGCACATCCAAATATTCAGCCCGGGATGTGTGGCGCATATGCTGGTGTAACCCTGCATTGTGCCACATGGGGGGGGCTCAAAGTTGAGCCCCAGAAAAGCAGGAGCAAGTCCCAGCCACCTACAGGTGGGCTGCTGTATAACAAGGTACAACACAGCAGCTACCAGCAGTGGGTGGCCACCCACCCACCCAGAACACCATTGCCAGGCACACATACCCCCTGGTGGTCCAGTGGACCTCCCACCCACCCACCCCGTACACCCAATGATGGGCTGTAAGAAAAGACAATATCCTGGTGGTCTAGCGGTAATCTGCCCCCCTGTATGCCCGATCGCGGGGTTTAGAAATGTGTAAACATCCCTGGTGG